>QKMV01000557.1:0-21371 GCA_003287335.1 Lednia tumana
TATAAATGTATATAATATGCAATATAATATGCAGCAAAATTGCAACAATCGATGGTTTGGCTTTCACCAATTGATCAGATCGACAATGCTTGATTCTCGCGTCGCCACGCATATCAACAGTTTACCAAGTCGCGCCAATAGAAATTGCGTGGCAGCGCGGTGCAGATTTGCATTCGCAATTGTGCAAACGAGGGACGTATCTTTGCCTAGATCGCGCTAGTCAACAAATCAAAACTTTGACCACACCGTGATAGGGTAAACAATGCAGCGAGCAGTGCAGCGGTGTCTGTCATCATGTTGGAAGTTACGCCATGTTTCTGCTCGATGATGGGGAGCGAGAGAGAATTATCGCAATGCTAGATGCATAATAATTGACATTCAATTGCAGTGCATAATTAATTGCATGCTATTTTGCAATTGACTGAGGATTTTTACATCGAACTTGGCTGGCAGCTTCCACTTATTCTCTCCCCTTTGTTCTACTTTCAAAACATTTAGCTTCCCTAGAAGAGCATGTACGGCCAAAAGTATAATAAAGAGTGTCCTATAAAGGCATGTACGTACACTATGAATAATTGTACAGTGCAACTGCTTGGCAGAATAGTCATGTGTTAACTATGTGAGCTACAAACGTAAAAGTAATAAGTTACGCGTGATAAAAATAATACCAGCGCCACAAAAATCAATTTGCTGTTATAAACTACAAAACCCATAGCTTCTCATACCGAGGTTGTGAATTTCGAGACACCCTGTTATGTATAAATATACACCCCTATAGCCCCGTCCAATTATTTACCTACCTCGTTCCCTCCCTCTGGACGGTGTATATTATATGGAAAGATTGTTATTTCGTAATGCCATGGCTATAGTATTATATATTTATCGATTACCGGCGAGTCATCGCGTTTTTTTCCCAGTGTTTTCAAAATATACCATGTTTTATGATAGGCTGTTGTGTTGCATGATGGCTAATACCGGCCAGATTAGTCCCATGGCTTCCGAGCAAGTTCGAGCAAGTTCGAGCAAGTTGGGGAACGGCCGGGCCCCGACGAAGCGGGCTGCACGCATCGTGTGTTCGCGGGGCATTTTACAAGCGGAAAAGTGGAATTTTAACGCATCGAAATGCAAGTTTACAACAGTGAATTATTAATTAGAGTTTTGTATTTGCGTGGCTAGACGTTGTATACAAAAATTGATTTGCATTTAATATTGTTTGACGCGAAACGATTAGGAGATCCGTGTGGGGTGGGGTCCGTGCATACGGTTGAAAGCGAAATGCCGCAGGGCGATTTTTCGGTAGGTTCTGGCACCTAAATTAAGGCCAATCTCAATCAATGATTTCACCCTGATTTACTTATAGAATAAAAGAGACAGGATCTTTGATTGAAACCGACGGCCGGACGAACGGAGTGTTTTGCCCTACCCTGATTTCATTCACAGTCTACGCCAATTCATCTTGAAATCTCCATGACGGCCAAGAGAACAAACGTTAAACTGACATAAAATGCACAAAGCAATTGCTCTTTTGCCAAGAGCTTCGGCTAGCTGCCACGACAGACGATCGGACAGTAAAAGTATTTTACGTCAGTCACGCTCGCATATTGTCAGACAGTAATAATATCACGTTATATTCGAATATAATAAGCAAGGCGCGCGAGCGTTGTGCCATTAGGTATATTTGAAATAATACTCTCTTTCTCCTTCAGCCGAGGATCGCCACGACAATGGCCGTTTGTTTTCCACTTCCGCATCCTCAACTTGTTCGATGGTCTGCCACTTAGGTTCATGCACTTTCTCTCGAGGTAAATTGCAAGACAGAACGTGGACGCTGGATGGACCCACGTAACACAGGTACGACTGGCGAGGGGGTTCGACTGGGTAAAGAGCAAAACTGTGTGTGTGTGTGTGTGTGTGAGCTCGAGATTGATCGAGATCGGCGGCGTGAAAGAGATCGTGCACCGTGCGTCTTCTTGGGTCATCGCGGGTGAAAGACTTTACAATGCGAGCCTATGCATAACCTCCATGCACAAAGATTTCGAGCAACAAAAACTCGATCGAAGAGATCACAGACGCAACATGAGAGAGGGATTACAAGAAATTGTAGCAGATCCACGTGCCTTCCTCTGCTCATCGATTCACGACGGAATCAACTTTTAAAAAGTGGATATAAAGACGTTTTTATTGTCCATGGCAGCGCTGCTCCGTAATGGCTTGTCGATTCAAGAAGATCAACTGTCAGTTTCTGTCTGTTGTAATCGACGTTTCCATCTCTCGGGCTAAGAACTCTATGGCGGACATGCACTTTTACTCGAGAGAAACGACGCGATAAGTTGAATCGAAACACTACTGCGATAAGTATGTTTTTCAAATGTACTCTATGGATAAATAATACTGAAAATTAACCCAGTTTGCCTGGTCGCATTAAAAGTCACTTAACAGCACAGCTTCGCTGCTGGGCAAACAATACAATAAAGATAAACACAAGAAAACCGTGAGTGTGTTAAACAATCATGTCATCGAGGAGATCACATTATTATTCATCGTTATCGCGTTGCACTCAATGCGTTGTGAGAGTTGTGCAATGTGCAAAGCCATAATATAACAACATGGCCATCTAATTCTGGCACACTGCTCGGCGCTGCGCTCGTTATAATAAAGTTCTTCTCGTGGTGGCAGCAACTGGAGCTCTAGATTTCTACCGCTTCGCTCTGTGCAGTTCTCAGTTCTCACGGGCCCTCGATCGCTGGCACAAGATGCAACCTCCCTCCGGAGCAAATCTGCACGACTCGCGAAGCTCACGACGTCGTCGCCGCCGTCGTCGGCCTGACGTCACACTCTCCGACTCGCCCACGCCATGAGAATAGCTCAGAGCGCGACACTCCGGTATAGCCGTTAGAAGTCTGGACGACTTGCTTTTGTTTATAGCAATTGGAGGTCCACGTGAAATAATCGGTGGGACACTAACAAATTAAACCTTTCGGAAACTTTGGAATTGAAAACTGTTGGAGGATACTGTTAGTGTTAGAAGGGTTCTAATCGTTTTCTGCAGAAGAAAGAAGTAAACAGATGAAAAGATTAGAGAAACACTCAAAACCTGTACGTTTATTTCCGTCCGTTCGGAAAACTTTGAAACTTCGGAGGAAACTAAAAGACGGAAACCGTTTCCAAACTCTTGTCTTCAGAAATTGCAACATTGTTAGGTGATACATCTTAACTTCTCCTGAAGATAGGAATAGTTTTCCAATGTTCAGGAACCTCGAGATAAAACTACATTTTTGAGGGTATCGCGGCAATTATGTTTACACCATTAGCCCCCTCCTCAATTCGAATGTAAAATGCGAAGTCCAATTGCATGGGCTGGCGTAAGAATGTTCGATGCACGGCCGATTAGCAAAGAAATGTGCAGAATTCACATTCGTTCGGTCTGATTGCCACGGATGATGGACGCGACGTGACACGTGCGATATGCCCCACGCGGCTAGCATCAAACCCAGACGATTTCGGCGCCGTCGCTTCCTTGTCGATCAAATCGAGATCGAGATCGAGATGAGATGAGATCGATTTGGTGTTTCGCGAACAAATCGGACCGGGTCGAATCTTGACGGGCACGTGCTCAGTGCATGTCGCGCGGGCCGCGGCCCGAAGGGAGAATGATTGGTCAGAGTCTAGACGTTCGGTCGTAAAACGCACCAATCGCCAACCACGCAATCGCAATCGCAACCGAAGCTCTGTACGGCTGAAGTAATTAGCCCACGCTGCCATGTTGATCACGTCGTAACGTTGCCAATATCTTACTGTAACTCTACCCGCAAATTAAATAAAACATATTTCTCGAAGAAACTATTTTACGAACTTAGTAAGAACGGTGAAAAGTCCACTTAAAGTTTCCCAGCGTTTCGTGAACTCTAATGTTTCACTCTGACAGAAAACAACTCGTGAC
The DNA here is from genome assembly GCA_003287335.1 of Lednia tumana. NCBI lineage: Eukaryota > Metazoa > Arthropoda > Insecta > Plecoptera > Nemouridae > Lednia > Lednia tumana. Next base: position 3,941 of record QKMV01000557.1, read on the forward strand.
AAGAAGACTGTTTGTAAAACAGTTTTTTTGAAAACTAGTGCTAAGATTAGGAGGTAGTCTCAAGAATTCTATGAAACATATTTCTCGTTAGAGAGGAGAAAGGATATGTTGAGCCTACTCCAAGGAGTGATATTGTATTGTTTACAACTTGTGCTTTCACGGCTTTTGCTCTGTTTTGAGTGGTTTGAGAGTGGATTTGCGTGAGACGAGGCCCTTTTTAGGGCCAAAAACCACCCATATAGAAACCGTGAAAACACAAGTTTTCGAAAACAGACCCAAATCCATTGGTTTGTTTGCTATATCGCTAAAAAAAGAGCGCTTTTCGTTCCTATAAGACTTGGAGTTCACGTTGAATCAAAATAAAGTAAGTAGCATTTTCTCCACCTTACCAAAAACTCGGAGCCATTTTCGAAATGAGTTTCCCATCAAACGGTTCGATCAAAGGCAGAAAATACAAAGCCAGCCAAACATTCGTTGGAAACAATACTAAAAATTCCATCCCAACATGTCATCGAATTCATTAGCCAAGTCATTGACAGTTACACTTCCCATGTTTAGTAAACACTTCCCGATGTGTTTTTACTTCGAGCCAGCAACAAAACAAGAAAGGCAAAACACGACTCGGCCCCGAATCCACGATCGCGCGAATGTCACAATTCCCGCAGGTCACCGCGGGTTCGTTGCCCCGGTGACCCCGACGACCCGGCCGCTGCCATGATACGCCGTGAGCAACAATGACAACAATTATCGTTTGTTGTCACATAGCATGCGACAGAGTGTGCGTGGAACAACAACATTCACACCTTCACCTTGCTTCTGGTGCCTGCCTCTGTCTGCGCTCTAACATATCCACGCCATCACGTATGCGATCCCTACGACACCGCACGAGATTCGGACGCTGGCGCGGGTTGTACTCCCGAGATCGGCAATGGTTTTCGACAACTGGTCCTGTGGCAATGGTCTTTTGGGGCCGGTGAGTGATGGGGAATCAGCCTAACAGTGATGAGAGGAAATCTGGTGTCGGCGCGTATCAAACTCCTGTCGAAAAGCACCATTGAGACCACACTTTATAACGTCTCTTCCGAAGGACGGTATTTGAAACCAAGCAAACCATGCTGTTGAGCGGTTGATGGCAATTGGAGGGACGCTGATTTAATAGCTTCAGGTTCGAACCCTTCAGCGTCTCCTGAACAGAACTGGTTTGATTCGAATCTAAAGCCTTTGCATCTCGCCATCTAGCCTCTGAACCAACGCAATGTTGCTTTTCGGGTAATCTCGTGATACCGTGATAAGAACTGTTTCTTGGTTCCGAAATGATTGCGAATGCCCAAAATGCCTGACGTGCTCGCATTTACCTTTCGTAATGCAGTTCCCATTCCATTCCGAAAACGCTGGCAATCGGTATAGCATCGTGGCATTTCTGAGCTGGAATCAACCCGATTTCTGGACTGGTCTGGGCATGGGGAATCACGGTTGAAGTTTTCTCAATCAAATTTGGCTAAGCTTATTAGTTTTCCCCCATATAAAAAGTACAATTAGTCCCGCGGAACTTTTTGTGCCAAAATATTCCTTCTCACTCTGATCATGTGGTTTCCATACACGGGATGGCCAAAAATTAAGTTTCGGAAATCCTGCACCAAGTACCAAACGGCATCCGGCGATTGCGTCGAAGTTTTACAAGCCGCCACTTCCAGCGTTACCCGCCGGCGATGCATTTGTCACAACTCTAACGAGAGCCATGTTGAAAATCAGCAAACTCGACCAAACGCAAACAATTGCGGGTCCAGCCAGGCCAGACCAGACGAGAGTGCAGACTCCATTCGACACCGAGGCGATTCGCGGCGGGTAATAAAGATGCCGGGCGCGCGCGCACGCGCGAATGCGACGCCATAATTCGAGCCCCGGCTTGGCCGAACGTAACTCCACGGTTTGGAGTTGGTCGCCACGGCCCGAGATCTGCAGCCCGCCAAGCCAGCCTGGCGAAAGCACGCAACACGTGCACGTGACGAGGGAAATTGCACTGGAGTCCAATCGGCAGACGCCAGACTACACACGCATTGTTGTCTATTTGTGTTGCAGGCAATTTCCTATTACTTTGCCACCCTAGCCTAAGGTACCGGGGCTTTCTAGCACAACATCGGGGACAATAGGTAGGCTGTAAAGATAGCTTGATGACTCAGAATGTTACAAAAGTATTGCACTGTGTTTTAATAAGATATACAAGTGCCTCGTCGAGTAAATATTGATGACAATATCTTCAAAACTTTTGGTAAATTCATTGTGAATAGACTGCAGTCTATACTTAGAGACCATACTACGTTCAGCCCACTTAATAGGCTCTCTAGTCATACCTCCCCGTGTTAACTGCACCAGCGTCCCTACTAGAAAAGTATGTTCTCACAGTAAAAAGAGTATACAGGTCGGCGAGAAGCGGTTGCGACGGACGGAACGAGATGGTCTAAGCAAGATTGCGCAGGCGCAAATTTGGTGTCCTGAAGGATCTCCTATAGCATGGCTTGACGCTAGTGTGCTGAGACGGACATGTGCAGGTCAGACTTTCGGTTTCCCAAGGTTGCTTTTTTTGGTTTTTAATGGATGACGCTGATTACTGGAGTTAAACGACGAACTGCAATGCCTACAGCATTGTATTGCACTGACAACTGGGCCTGTGGCATTGGTCTTTTGGCGTCGGCGATTGACAAGATGACAATGAGGGTGATGATGAACGTAGCAGGGACGAGGGGGAATGCGGCGCCGGCATGTCGCTTCCAGTCCTGTCAGAAAGCAACAAGGGTACCACCGTACTACCGCTTAACGTCCCTTCCGAAGAACGGTTCTGTTTGTAGAGCAGGATTCCTCAGCCCATTCGTGCTGTGGAGAGGACGTTGATATTAAAGGGAGTGAAGCTGTTTTACTATAATACGGTCCAAATCACATCTCTCTCTCACTCTCGAACAGAACTATCTGTCGTGGCATGACATGGCATCCATCCAACCTCTGACCCAGCGCAACTCGTGGAGTTCTCACGAGGACCGGGCAGAATGCAATCCATGCCAAACCGTTCGGTGTTTTTATGGGGGTTTTCGGTCGAGTCCCTACTACTCTACTCTTATTTTAGTGCGTTTCGTGTCGAATAGGCTTGAACGTGAGTGAGGAATGGCAAAAGCGACGGAGCGACCGTATTGGCGGAGAAAGACCCCATTTCAGTCAGCGCTTTTTCGACCGTCGCTTCGACTGGGATGCACATTGCCGACGGCCACGGTCGATTAGCTGACGAAAGAGTGCAGCGTGCGAAATGCACATGCAACAGAATCGAAACTGCGCGGTCCGAGTTGTTACTCGGGCGGCCTCGGGTTCGATTCCAAGCGCGCGAGATACTTTCATGTGGTCCATTGCCGGACAATGGATCGGTGACACAAAAAAATGAGTGGTCATAACGAAAAGCATAAACAAGTTTCGAAATTGCAAGTTTTAATCCTCGGCGAAAGTCGTGCCACTCTGTTTTCGGCCCACAAAATTATGTGAAAATGTAATTCGATTGTCGCAGCTAGCTCGGGGTTACCCAGCGTCTGTCTATCTGGAGCACACTCCGCCAAATCGCATGGAAGAGCATCGTAAGCAGGAGAAGCCCGTAAAAAAGCATAAAGGAAACTTGCTTAGAAATGAGACGATTATGTTATGATCCACGCCCTCGCCCGGCGAAGAAAAACAAGCTTCACAAAAGGAAGGCACCTCCAGTGTGACACGGAACAACACGGAACGGTTTCGCGAACAAAGCGACCAGAGTGTCAGAGCCAAGAATGCGTTTGCCTTCGCCTTCCATTCACAACGGTCATCTCTTGTCAGCTTCCTATTCACCACCCACACCGCAGATCACATGTCTCATGGCTGCAGCAATTCAGCAATTGTACTTTCTCTACAGTTATTTGGGTTAGCTGCGCGCATTGACGATTGCAAATCCCGCTGTTAAACGCGCTTGTCGTGTCGGTGGGGCAAATACCTGGCTGCCGTCCTAGACTTAGTGTCTCTTGCCTTCGGTATCGGCGGCCGTACCTGGCCTGGTGCACCGGGGTTTCTCGAGGGATAACGTCGCGTTTCATTTGGTTTTTATGGGGTGTCTCCCACGGGTACGAAGGTCGCCAGTTTTAGGGGATGGTGCAGGGTGCCAAGATTCGAAAACCGCACGGAGTGATATATTTAAAAAAAAGTTATCCGTTTTCTATGAAGTCTCTCTCCCGCAAGGTCGCGTTTTGAACATCGCGTTTTTTTAAAGATATTTTTCGTCTTATCTCCACACGATATACCAATGCAGAGAAAATTAACCGAAATTTACATTTCCAAACTCTCGCAGGTCTTAAAACGCGAAGTTAGCCCACAGTTTCGAGCATATAAACCAAAATCCGACCGCAAAGTCACCCACGCGGTTTCTCGACAAACATTACACTCGCGCCAGGGCTAGAAAGTTATCCCCACATGCAGCAGCCTCAAAGAAGGTGTTCTATATTAGTTTACCGACGACGCTCTTGTTTACGCGGTATCTTTAACTAGGGAAACAATACACAACTTGCATATGTGATGTGCTCCCCAGCCCGGCAGCCGTACAACACCCCCAAACTATATTATCTCTTGTCTTATCAACAAGATACATGCTATAATGCATCTCAGCTCTAGCCCGCTAATTAACAAAACACAACACAAACACGAAGTAACACAGTCTGCACCTAATCACGCCACCTCGGAGACAAATGTAAGCTGTGAATAACAACACCCTCGTGTACAAATGAATTGCCTGTGTTTACGTCGCTAGGGATTTCGCTTCAAACCTCAGTACCATTGTATGTGCTTTATTTGGACGGAGAATTGTTTGTGGACCGCGAAAATGTAGGACTTTGTTTCCACGAATTGTTTTGAAGTATAGAATTATGTCATTTGTTAATGTGGGAATATTTCGACATTTTAGCGCGCGCTGAAAACGACGTTTGACGTCACAACACAAAACCACGCCTGTCTGACACCTATCCAGCCAATCCGTGATTAATAAGTAGCGGCAGCAGCCTGTAGCAATTGTATGTGACGTCACAACTCAAGAAAGGCGGCAGCCGGTAGTTTCCGTACACCCAAATAACGAGCAATTTTAAAGTAGACATATTTCCCCCCAAACTGCATCGAACGATGACACGAAAAAACTGCAAATACGTTTAAATATCAACCGGAACAGACGAAAGAAAAATAAAACTCTTAAGGTGAGAGAGTTCCGTCGCCAACTTTTGGCTACAAAAAAACCCAAAGAAAAACGACTTTGCACGTGTATGCACATACACACACGAAAACTGTTCGACCGTGAACGAATTATTTCCGATCGATAAGTTAAGACTGGATTTGGTAATAAAGGTACCTGCACTATATGATTACGAGTGTTGTGGCTTTATATAATTATGAAACAATATAGTCGATATGTATCGCACAAATTGGTCTCATGATGCTGATGTTTATTTAAAAAGAGTTATTGGACATGGGATGGTAATTTATTGCTCTAACCGAGGTATCTACAACGCGCTTAAGTAAATTTTCCCACACTTAATTCCGTGACAATTCCACGCGAAAGCCAATGCGCCAATCGAAAATCGAGTAAAATTGTGCCAATTTTCCAGGCCGCGAAAACGCCGAACAACTGGACCGTTTTACAAATACTGAAAACCGTTTAACACCATGTAGGTAGCTATGAGCACATGATATTACTTCCCCACATCGACGTAAACACATGGATTATTGTGTATACAGGTTGGTAAACTTACTGCACTAAGCTCAATGCATGCGCCACCCATTGTGCATTTCTCTCACGCAGCATTGCAGTCGACCCTTCGACAAACACGAGCTCACACACACACACACACACACACACACACACACGTTATGCACCCTGCATCCCTTGTCGCGAGTGTTTTTGTTTTTAATGCGTTTAAGCCCGCCGATCGTATGTAATGAGGCTGACCGAGCGAGCCTGTGCGCCACTAATGAGCCCTTGGTTCGAGCCCCCGGACACGTAAGCGAGATTATTAGCGCCCTGCGTGCGTGGCGGGCAAATAGGGCATTTACTTCCCCGACATGTAGGCAGCCTGCGTTACACGGGGATTACTTGGTCTCCTGGATGCATTCAGCGTGTACACAAATACAGGGCAGTGGATGGCAAACAAAATGCAGTGAGTGCCGACAATGTGGATGTGGATGTGTAAATAGGGCGGATAATTCACGTTGTGATTGAGCCTGATTAGATGATGGAGAAAATTTAATAAAATAGAATTTAAATGCATACGTACAAAGTACAAAACGGTTTAACGATGTTATTTCGCCGGCGGGATTTTCACGAACGTTCGCTGATTGTTCCGGGTGCGGGGACATGGGAATTGAATTGATTTTCGATTCAGCTGAACACTATTGGACTCATGCGATAACTCCATTTTTAGAGAGTATAGAAAATTTGGAAATCCCGGATAAGGGACATCACATCATCTATCTAGGGTGAATGCCCACCACGTCTTTAACGGTCTACAACAACACAATTAAAATACATGAAAAAATACAATATTTTCGCTCGCGCGATTGGCTTGGAAATCAAAAAAATGCTCATTGCTAAAAAATATCGCCCCTCGTCCCAACCCAACTGTACTCGGACTATTAGGTGTCTGGTGGAAAAACGCGCCGCACTTTTCCGTTTCCCGCGGCACCAGCGTTTTCTCACGACGACGTCGCCGTCGACGAGAAAGGAGAGCGGAGATCCCGCGTCCCGTCCGCCCCCCATGCGGGCTTCGAAGGTGGCGAGGCGCGACACTCGAGTCGCTGGGAATCCATCGGGCTTCCGGGGAACTTACGATTAAATCCTTCTGTAATTGCTCGCTTTAGAGATAGGCGCGGCCATCTTCCTTCCGGTTTGCGATTTCTGTCAAGTATCGCCGCGATACGCTTGATACTACGCCATGCCAATTGCTGCTGGTACGTACCCAGGTGTACTACACTCTGTGCACTTAGAGTATAGGAATTTGTTACGCGGCAAGCGTCTGTTTAATTGCGTTGTTGAACTTGCGCGTTGCATCGGAGTTCTAATTGGGGTTGCAATTATTGCTCATCAGGCATGGGTGATGTGATATGATATGCATGTTGTGATAAACATTATGTATTACAGACAGGCATGATGTGCTCTGCTCCCTCACCGCGAAAGATTTAACACCAGGTAATTCAGACAAACCGTATATGTGATTCCGATATTTTTCAACGGATTCAAGGCAAGAAGGATATATTGGCACGACAACATATGAACACCACAGATGGGATTATGAATGTTGATATTAGGTGCATGCACAGAAGACCTCACCCACCACATCGCAAAATACTATATTATCTTATACTTCAATCTTTCGGTGCTGCCATAAAACGGTATCCATCCAATCGATTGATATTGATGAATATCGATGCATTATGACAAAAATGAAAGGAAATTAATGAATTAGCGAGAGCGACAAGATGATAAAAGCAAAACACTGCTCGATTATGGAGCTCGATGAAGATCGCTGGGCTTGGGCTGGTAACGATTAACGATAAAATGAAGCATGTATAAAGATGGAGATGTCATAGAGGGATCGGCGTCAAATAACGTCCAGGACCCACGTGAGCTGTAATGCGATCATACAGTATAGTCTTTGCTTTAGTTAGGGGTTCACGGAATTTTGAAACGTTTTAACCCTCGCACTTGTAAGTATCCATGTTAACATCCCGAACATGTAATCTATCAAAAAAGATGGGCCTGGCTATGTTGTCAAATAGCTCGTAGACTAAGTGCAACCCTCACATGCCATATTGCTATACCTATAATTGATGGGTTGGGGGATTTGCTATTTGGCAACACAGCTCTGTGTTCCAGTCAGCGACCAAGTCAACACGGGTAGAAAACCCGAGTCCTGTCAAATAAACATTGATTTCAATAAAGATAAGTCTAATCACCTCTAATTCCGTGCACTCTTAACTAAAGTAAAGACTATACCGAGCCTATAAAATGTGCGACAGCAAACGTGTACGTAAATTCCATATAAAGGCGGAACCCAATTGCGCAGCCGGCCAAGTTGATTTCCTCAACGAGCCAACCAAGTCCGGCTCTCATGCTACACGGAAAATCATCGTCGGATTCCCGATCCGTTTCGGATTCGGAGATGTCATCCGATCCGGATTCCAGACACCTTGTAATCAGGCCAGCTGGCCAATCGTTGCGCACTTGTTCACACTTGACCACCTGTGAGCGCCAATGGCGAGTTCTGGCTCCTCCTCGCGCACCTTGCATCGCATGGACTGCAGCGACAGAAGAAGGCGCTCTTGCCGATGCACTGCAAATACCGAAAACGCAGGACTCCCGAGATCTTGTGTCGTTTGTGGTTGTTTCGTACGCACGCCAATCACTTCCAGCGTGCATAAATCTGCAGTTTGACACGCGTGGTTCATTCATTCGGACGTATACGATTAGAAATTACGAAGAAATCCACGATAAGAAACACGTTGGGATACGCTGAAAAATAACTGGCCGTTCAAGTGGCTCGAATCGGAACTTGGACTTCACACTCCAAGCTCCAAAGGTTCGTGCGTTGAAGTTCCTTTGCCTCGTCGCGATTTTTATCTCACTCGAGTCGAAGGAAAGCAATCAGCCGCCTTCCAATTCAATCAACCCATCAACGACGGCTCATAAAAGTATACCTAATACATCTCATAAAACTCTGGGTTGTATATACAAAGATCGCCTATATATATATGTATATATAAATATACTAGAGCTGTAAGATACCACAAAAATACGAAACGTTGAAAAAATTGCCTGCAGTATATTGCCATAGCGCCAAGATCGATCAGCTTCCGAGAGTCGTATCTTTATGGCAGACCTGGCGACCTGTGCTCGTGGTCGTATAATACTCCAAGTCAGCCAATTGGTGCTGATTTGGTTTGTTTACTTTTCAGTCAGGTCTGTCAAAGACCATGGCCGGCATACGCGCACTAACAGAATCCGGTTTGAACGCCAACTTAAAACGTGTTTGATGTATATAGCACGAAATTGATAATAATAATAATAAGCATGTTGATTTTATTTTATTTGCGTCGTGAAATATAATATCTGTAACTTTCCAGCTAATGCACGTTACGCAAGGTTGACGTTATAACCCTAAACAAAAGCAATTCTAAACCAGCAACCTCCCCTGATGTTTACCGCAGCCGCAAAATGGCGGATTTCTTGGTACAAACTTGAGTGCACTCTGTTTTATTCCCCTAATAGGTGCCTGCACTCTTGGTAGCATGTCCTTCTCTCAGTTTGAAAATAGTGCAGTCTCTGACTCCAAAAATTTGTTGCACGCGGCGCTAGAGTCTGGCGCAAGACCTGACGAACCGACGCAAGATTTTCCACCCCGCCCTTGGCAAAAACCTTCCGAAGCTGACGCAAGGAAGTCGCTCGTTATTTCGGGAACGCAACCTCTTCCAGCCATTGGTCTCGTGGAAATATCAAGTCTGACGAGGTCTTACCTCCGCCTCTTGGAGTGCGGCGACAGAGGCACCCCCTGGGGGTTGACCATGCCAACGTTGGACAGCCCCGGGGGTGGCAGCTGGTGGTGGGGCGGCAGGTAGGTGGGGGGCGGCGCGTAATGGGGCGGACCGGCCGCCGCTGCCGCCGCCGCGTAAGTGTACATGGTGGTGTTAATCCTCGCGAGGGAAAAGCGTTAGTGCGGCGCCACGAGGCATCGGCCGGGCTGCACTATTTGCACGAGAGGTGCAGGTTTCTAGGTGTCATCGTCAGGGGTCTCGACTCGTCGCGGCGAATGTGGACGGGTCGCGGGGAAATGGAAAACGCCGAGTTGACGCGAGTGTGTGTTGGCTTCACACAACGGCTTCGCACTGATTGATGGTTATCTCGAATGAATCCGATTCTCTGGTTGACAAATTCTAAATACGAATCCGCCCCCCAAACACGGCGCCGAAAACACACACACACACTCACACACACACACACACACACACACAGTGATCACGTCACACGCCAATCGCGAATTAATTATCCCGAAATTGTCAGCTGTCACGTTTATAACAGCTCACAACACTTTTAGAAAAATTAAAAATATTATAATTGGAGGCTCCACTGCATTCATGAATAATTTGATAAAACTCGAATGATAAAAAAAATACTCGCAACGAAACTCCGAGAAACACGCACACGAATTTTTTCTTTCACCCCGGCAAACAAAAAAAAAATCCACGCTTTATTATTAGAATATTTCCACACCTTTCTCGACGAACTTTCGTTAAACGGCAGGCGCGTTTATTTTTCGCAAATCAGTTTGATTCTAGTGTTGCCGCGCGTCGACAAGCTGCTCGCGGGCAGGCGTCGGGACGTCGTCGCCGTAGCGGCGTGGAGGAGTGGACGTCGGTCGTAGCGCGCGTCCGAACGTACCGCTCGCCGATCGCTGACTGACTAAACACCGACCGAGCCAAGAACGACCTCCTCGCCGCCTCCTCACAGCCAGCCACGGCACGGCACGGCACGGCACGGCACGGCACGGCACGGCACGGCAAGGCACGGCACGGCAAGGCACGGCGTTAGGGTACACAGCGCCCCTGTCGCGACAACGCCGTCTCATTGCGTCATTGGGCGCCTCGGCCGGCAAAAATATACCCCTCATGTCGCGTGTAAGGCCCACATTTTGGCACCGCTATCATTCTAAGCAGGCGTTGCCGATCCAGCTCTATGTGAATTTTCACATTTCAAATTTTCAAATTTTCACGTCCAAAAATGTGCCTAAAATTTCACCGTTTTTGCGTTCAAAGTGGTGCGCTCGTGTTTTTTGTAATTCTCAGCTTTTTGTTTTTTTTTTAAGCAAAAGAAGAATTTTTTAAATCAATTAAATTAGGTGGAGTTTAAGCTAGGCCAGCAATCTGCTTTTCAGGAATTCAAAAATGGGGATATGTTTATAGGTATAAGAATGTACATCTCTGGGTAAAACATTTCAGTTTGTTTTAAAAAATTTAGGAAACCCGTGTTTGCTTTCACGTATTGGCCACAGGGTGTTTGCTTTAGCAGATTTTCCTAATCAGGGCCACTGACCACACCCGGCCCAAGCTCGCAGATGGAGCGCCGTGCAAATGCAGTGATAGCACGTTGTTTTTCGAGTAGACAAATGGGAAACAATAAAATTGCGCCAAGGCATATATTGTTAGATGACTATCATTATTCTCTTTGAACCCCAAAACAGAACAAACGTTTTTATGTTTTATAGCTAGGTTTTGGGACGCACATGGTTAAAAATTAGTATGCGCGCCGTTTAAGCTAAGTCGTGATAAAGAAAGACTCTCATGTGCCCAGGCACAAACTAAAAGGGGGCTAAAGTAAACAATTGGCATGTGTACGGATTTACGGGGCTTAAAAATACAAATAATGTGCTGTACCGTTGAATGGTTATACCGGTACCGTAGCAGCCAGCAGCCTCGATATAGGTAGGTGATATAGAAAATAGGTATAGCCAAAGTATATTACCTTAGCATACAGTTTGAGGAGAAACTGCGATCCCAAATGGTATCCGAGAATACAAAACGAGGCTAGTGCATATTTTCGCGTCGTAAAAAAGGGAAATTGTACAAACCGACTCATATCCGGTATGGCACACGTGCCAAACTTGTACACGATCCCCTCCCCACACCCCCCTAAACCCATTTGCGCCTCACAATTGACATGTTATAAGTGCAAGATCAAACCCCACATGGTGTGCTGAGCGCGCGGTTAGGTAAGAAGTTGGTTAATTGAAAGGTGTGAACAATGTTGTGGGTCAATACCGATGTTGATGATGATGATGGCGATAATGATGATGATGAAGTTAGTTAACACACGTGTATTGCGAACCACTTGAAGGGATTTTTTACACGAAAGGTTCTTGGCGAGATAAAGGAAGGCTGTTATCACACACGGAGGTGGCATTCGCGACACTCATTTCGGCACGTAGCGCCGTCGCTGATGTCGAAACGTACCAAGCGAACACATCATGCATGCTCGCCAATCTTCAGGTATCAGCGATGGACGAAAAAACAGACAGAGGAAACAAGTCATTCAGTTACGCTGTTAACAGCATCTTGAGAAAAAAAAACATCTGTGAGTCGGTCTTCCAGTGGCCCGTTAAGAACCGAACAGTCCGTTAACTAGTTATTGCCATGGCAAGCAGATGCCTTAATTTGCTGGGGGCCTTAATCTTCTTTAAAAATACAACGAAACGAACCCACAGAAGATCGCTCTGTAAGTGTCGTCGGCACGGATAAGACAGATATATGTCATGTACGGATGTCAAGTTATCACACCTTTGATTTAGGATCGCTCTTTCAGCAGGCGCGAACTTAATTAGCAGTCCGTCAGCATGTTAACACCGTGGCAACACTGCATACGGCACTGAAAAAGTGGCTCTACTAAACCTGCTGAAATCGGACACTAAATTTTCGCCAAATTCGTACGAAATCTGCTGATAGGATATAGGCACCTATGCATAGTGGCATTGTTTCCGAATTCTCCCGTCTCTTAATCCGACATGCATCTGCTGGGGCCGAACTCGGTCGCGGGGGGAGTTTATTTTCGAACACCCGTCGACGCGCCACGTGCTTTTGTTTTGACTTGTCACGAGTTTGACTTCGCCGTCGTTGCGCCGAATTGCCGACCGCAGTGCGCGGCGGCGTTGGGCGAGCTTTATTTCGGGCAGACGCGTCTAACGCGCGGTCGATGTACTTGGCATGCAGTTGTTTCCAGCTGCCTGGCTGCCGACGTCTGACAACGTCCCACTGACATCGGGCGTGGCGGCCCAGCCGCAAAGACGACGACGACCGTCGCCAAAATTGTAACAATCCGCATGGTCAGAAATGACCACACGTTTACCAAGACCAAGTTCGGGAGAGACGTTGGAGAGAGAGGCTGGAGCTTCACTCGCCTTGCCAACAACCTCTCGATATCACGGATTAGTGAAGAACGCTGTTCGAGTTGTACCATCCTTCGGAAAGGACGTTAAGCTGCGGTCCCCTGGGTGCTATTTGACAGGCGTAGGCTACATGCCGGTTCGGGGTTTCCCCACTTCCCTGTTAGGTTCATCATCACCTATATCATTCTTCAACTCCAATAGACCTGTGCCACAAGGCCAGTTGTCATACATCTTATAGTACAGGGAACCAATAACTGACAGCAAACAGTCTACACGACCTTATACATTCCATTGAAGTCAATAAAATCGTCCTCAGTTTAGTAAGAAGGCAATATAATGGCCAATGTTTCAATAACACCATTGTTGTTATGAGTGTGTTAAATATAACAGTTGACCTATAATCGATTTCGACTTTCATGGCCAATTAAATGTTTAAAATCTAAACTCGATGTTTTTATTTGCATGCAAGTTTATCGTAGTTTTATGCAGGCGCACAATAGGTCACTGCAACACCTCTACACGTCGCCAGAACACAATTGAAAAGATCTCCCAATGATCAGAACGTCACAAAAATAAGCTGAAAAAGTGCAGCAAAGCTCATCAAATTTTTGTCGACCTATTCGAATTTCTTTTCCGCTTCCAGCAAACTAGCAATCATACAAAAAAAAACTTAATTACTGGTATAAAGTGATGTAGGAGATGGGATTTTATAGACGATTGCTGGTCTTTTATTTGCCTGCGAGTTTATACGCACATTAGCGTCAACATAAAATATTTTAAGCCTCAAAATCAGCTAAGAAACTTCAGCAAGCCGATCAATTTTCCAACCATCTATTCGGAGTCTCTTACCGGTTTACGAGTCATAAACGTAGTATATCAAGTCTTCTCTAGCGTGGGAGGTGGAATCCTCGTGCTCTTTTTGCCCGTGAGTTGTAGTGCACAGCACATGTACATCGGCGACCGCGGCAGCGCAGGCAGGCAGGCAGGCAGGCAGGCAGGCAGGCAGGCAGGCAGGCAGGCAGGCAGGCAGGCAGGCAGGCAGGGCAAAGCGGAGCGGTCGAGATCGAGATGGAAAGGAAGGAAGGTAGGTACGTGGGAATTGGCGTGGCGAAGAATGTAACAGAACCCCGGATAATTGAAGTCACGATCTCGCGCAGTACAGCCAACCAGCCAGCCAGCCAGCCAGCCTCGTGGTGGAGGTTGGTAGTGGTGGAGGTTGGGAGGTTGCTACGGAGATGAAACACTCGCAGAGCAGTGCGCTGCCCCGCAACGAGACGCGCGGGGTTTATTGCTCTGTTTTACTCGGCCGGGTCGTCGTCATCACGGGTATAACCCTTTTATTCTGCGGTATAACGGTGTTTGCAGAGGTGGTATAGATAGGACGACCCAGGGAAAGAAGAGTTTTTCTTACCAAGATTTCTGCACCAAGTACACCCCCTCCATGCGGCTGCTGTTCTGAAGTCCGCGTGAAGTACCAGAGATGGATACATATAAGATGTTGGCCTAGTCCGACGGGCTGGTTTTATGATATGACAGACAACCGACTTGTTCCCACTCGCTCTCTTATGTATTTATCAATCGCCGGTACCACCCATGGTGGGGGTGAACTTGGCGGAGTAATCCAGGTAAGAAATAACTCCAGAAAAAATGTTATCCACGTAAGAAAAAAGGTCCCGGGTTCAAGTCCTCGAGTGGGCAGGTTTTTTGGAAGTGATTTTTATAATCTCCAAAGAACTCTTCTTTCCCTGAGACATACTACACATAGCCTATCGTTTGGACTCTGTTGGGGGTGGCATATGACTACCATATGGATATGATATGTATCTGGATGGCGGTGAGGAACATCCACAATTCTGATCCGGCCCGGGGGTGTCCTCTGCGTTTTGATCTGTACATGGGGGGTTGTTGGCAAACGGTCAATTTGCCTCATGTCTTTTAAACTATGTATCTTGGACAAGGCATTCGCTAGTTGGTAGTCGGTCGTGCTCCCATTTTGGGTCGACCCTAAAATGTAGCAAAAGAAAAGACTGTCTTCTTACATACACAACGCAATTAGCATGTTAAAGAATTGGCCGCGTAATGTTGTCTGCGTGCAAATCGTGGCCTCCGCGCTTGTTCAGATTCTACACTGTTTGACTCGGATTTCTAGAACAGTGGGGTCGCGAGGCCCCACCGTGAGGAGTGTGCATCGGCGATGTGAGCAACGTTCATGACTAATTTGTGCATTGCGGATTGCATTTCTTGATGGGCAAATCCAGTAAAGAGCGCATTTGAAAATTAATTTTCTTCGTATAAAAGTGCTACTCTCT
Source organism: Lednia tumana (assembly GCA_003287335.1). NCBI lineage: Eukaryota > Metazoa > Arthropoda > Insecta > Plecoptera > Nemouridae > Lednia > Lednia tumana. The sequence continues at coordinate 19,221 of QKMV01000557.1, forward strand.
CTAAAACGCGGTTTCGCTCTTCGGAGCGAAGCCACATTTTTGAGTCGAGGGTGTAACCAGTGTAGCGTACGTCCGGCCATCACGCGCAACGAAGGCATTTAGAATTTAGCAATAAGCTCATTTCGCCTGTACTAAAACACGTTAGTTATAATGACACGGATAAACCAAAGTCATTTAATGAATATTGGGATTCGTTCGCGTCAGCCGCTGAAACGACGCGTTTAGCGCTCTTAAATAGTCGCATTGTCGGCGACCACGTCGGCGATCTTCGGCTTAGAAAATCTCGCGAGGAGTAAAACCATTTTCTACGGTGCATGACACTAGCAGTCCTTCATTGAAGCACAACACTTTCTTGAATCATCCTTATCATAGTTGTTTCGCAGACGTGTGAAGTCACCCTGAAAGTTTATGAATCGTTAAAAAAGTAAATTGCACGTTAACGTTGCGCGACGGAACAGAACAGTTTGAAAAGTTAACGAAATAACCGAAATCGAAATTAAGTTTCTTTGTAGATGCCCAAGAAAACATGTCTCATGCGTGTGAATTCAAAACCAACATTTTGATCGTTTATAATAAAACGCGATGTTGTGTCTATCGTTATAAGATATAGGCACATCGAACTATTTATTTCCAACGATATTCACAGTTTCGTTTCTATGCAGATCTCACAAAAACGCACCAGCGTAGAAAATCGCCGTGGACGGCATATCCCGAAGACGTCGCGCGGTTCCCAAGCTAAACCAGCGCGTGTTTCGACCACGCCGCGGCGCGCATTCTTCAAAGCGGCGAGGTTTGATTTTGAAACGTTGCACGCCTGAACGAAGTGGCATATTGACAGCTGCACTTTTTAGCCACGGTCAAGCGACGACGGTGTTGATTGTTGTACGTCCCACACGGACAACATTAACGCTCGGTGCTGACAACAAGAGGCCGTCGCAGCGAACGGACTCCTTGTTTTAAAACACAACACCACACATGCATAGGTACCTACTATACCTATTTCCTACACCACCGCATGGGGCTAACGACCTGTCGATAAGCTGAGAGGTGCGTAACTTGACGCTAGAACTACCGACTAATTAAACAAATTTTTTATGTTGCTATATACATAAACATGCTAATGTTCACGGTTTCTTTTTCGCCGATGGACCAAAAGTGATGATAGCGCATGCTTCGCCATGATCTCGTTCATAATCATTTGTATTCGTATCTATGAGGACGTGTGCTATTCTAGGCCTACACAATCGTTCTTTTTTTTTAGGAACAAACCTCCCGCTACGAGCGCCGGCGATAAAGCGTAGCAAGGCTGGTCCAAGTCAGCCATTTTGAGGGTGTAACTGGTCTCACCTTAATCGGTACAGCCTGTAAATATACTGTACTGATCAATGAAATTACTAGGAAACGCTGTGATGCACGCGTTGATGAGCGAGCGCCTGTGCAAAGGTGAGCTAATATTCTAGGCTTTTTATAAATTATTTTTTAAGAACTTACTGCTCTTCCACATTTTTGTCGTGGGAATTGTATGACAGGTAGAATTGAAATGTAACAGTTGCTTTCACACCTCGCCTTCAGCTTGCTTATCTACTTCACGACACGCGCGACGAACAATATGACAGAAGGCTTTGACCTGTTGTCGCAAGAAAACAATTTCCTTTATAAAACTTCCCTCTGTTAGTTAAGGAACTTTTACAAACTCTAACAACGGTTTTAATCAAAAATCTAGCGGACCGATTTCCCCCAAAAACTACAAAGTTCAATTCTGGTATAGTTTGCAGGGATGGTAAAGTACAAGTCGATCTGGCTTTCCGTTTGGGCTGTCGAGCGTTCACAAACGGAGAACTAAATAGTAAGTTCCGTGGGAGTTATGTGTTGATGCTTCGCTCACTCGCAAAGAACGAGGTAATTCTATCGAATTCTGATTCTATATGGTATGGTATTCTATTATTTTATCATATAGATTATAACGCGAGTCACATTTCTGTTCATCCCATTTTGAAATTTTTGAAATGGACAGGTACAAGATGAAAAGCGCTTCTGCATGTCCAAATGTTGAAATATACAAAAAGAAAGATGTACAGTTTAACCCAGTTATTAACAGTTTTTTTAAAAACTATAGTGCTGAAATTAGTCAGGAGATATGAGTCTCAAAAA
>QKMV01000558.1:0-21362 GCA_003287335.1 Lednia tumana
ATATTTTATTTATTTGTCTAAATAAATTTATACCCATCAACAATCACGCTCGAATTCTACAATTAAATGACTAAACACCAAACTTACTATAAAGCAGTAACTAGAAAATTTAACAGAACAGAATGGTTCAGGCCGATCCGGACACAATTTTGACAATTGAAAATCGTAAATTTAACAGAAGCAGCTTTTAATAGCTAAAGAGTAAAGAGGACCTCAGTGTGGGAACATATGCTCATAAAAAAAAATATATGGGGGATATTCACGGTCCAAATTCGTTGAATTTTCCAGAAAAGAGCCCTCAGCTCACAACGGATGTAAAAAGTATTCAAAACATGGACGTAGATGTACACCATGCTGCGTGCAAATTTGGTGCCTCTATGTTTATTTGAAATTCCAAACAGCGGGAATTTCTTACAAATTTAGCTTGTCAGTAGCTCCCTTATATTTTTTACAAACATATATTCTCACAATAAGGTCTTACCTGCCCATGCTTACCTGCCTGTGCTTACCTGCCCATGCTTACCTGCCCATGCTTACCTGCCCATGCTTACCTGCCCATGCTTACCTGCCCAATGCGCACCTGCCCATGCTTACCTGCCCATGCTTACCTGCCCATGCTTATCTGTCCATGCTTACCTGTCCATGCTTACCTGCCCATACTTACCTGCCCATGCTTACCTGCCCATGCTTACCTGCCCATGCTTGCCTGCCCATGCTTGCCTGCCCATGCTTGCCTGCCCATGCTTGCCTGCCCATGCTTGCCTGCCCATGCTTACCTGCCCATGCTTACCTGCCTGTGCTTACATGTACATGCTTACCTGGCTTTTCTGATTTTTACTGACAGCGCGGAATACGCCTACTTTATGTCAAGTTCATTTCGATTGAAAGAGTGACGTTTAGAAGACATTTTATAAATGATCAAACCTGTCGCCTGTATTTTTTATTCCGATTGTTTGTTCGGTTTTGGTAAACACTGCATCCAAAGGAAATGAACCGTTTTGCACAAATAGTAAGAGGCGCGGTGACTGAAATGCAAGAAGGTGTTACCTCTGAAGACAATTGACCCGTCTTCAATGTCCGCCTCCCCGCATGAGACGGGCAATTAATCAGCTATTGAAATGAGTTATTATTTGCCATAACTGAATAAATAAACACTTTTGCAGAAGTTAATTTAATTCAGCTGTCACTAGCGACCACCAGTATTGTATTTGCATGCAAGCAGGAGTGGCATTGATGCCGTCTCTGAGACAACGAGTCGAACAACAGGCACGTAACACTTGATGAAAAGAGTGAAACGTAGAATCAGAGAGTTAAGCAGTTTAGCAGCTTCACAAAAGGGATTTGCAGTTAACATATCTGTTTGGATGCAGGATGGAGGAAGCGTCGTGCAATACTGCGAGATGTGAAATGCTATTGGCTGAATTTCGTTCGGCATAGAGATATAATTATGTCTAGTCCTTAGTAACTAATATCCCTGATTAGCCGGTATTGTGTGTGAGTCGAACGACACGAAATTGAAAGCTCCGATCTACTGAACGTCACTTAAGGAAAGTGATTGCAGCAAACAACATTGCAGCTTGTTCTAATCGAGATTGGTTGTGAGCCGGTCTTCTTGTAACTGCAGGAATTCTTCTTTGTTTTCGTTTTTTTTAGAGTTGGACTTAACAACTTCACGATTTTCCGTGGAACTTTGTGTGGAATTATGAATTTTTCTAAATAAATCAGACGATAAATTGGTTAGATAGAAGAGAGGATGTTCAACCGTCTAGTTATCTGTTTTAAACAATAATTTAACGTTCCTCTTGAAGTACATCCGGATCGTAGGAATCGTGTTACGATTCTACTTTTCACTACTATTTGATGCGTTCGTTGTATCAAAGAACACACCCAAATTGCTCTCCTTATAAAAAAGGTAAATACCTGCTAGAAGAGAAGCCGTTAAAAGTTTATTAAAAAGTTTGGCATTTCAATTTCCATTCCTGCATGGACCGAAATTCAAGTAAAAAAACATTGAAAATAGTAACTAAAAAGAAAGGAAACGGAATCTCAAGAAGCATTACGATTTATAATACCACAAAAAAAAATCGAACCATTTACATCTCACATGAGCTAAAGAAAACGATCCTCAAAGACAATAAGACAAATGAAAACCAGCAATGGGCAAACAGCTTCAAGCTATTAATATCACTTCAAAACTGCCTGCCTGCTCCAGGAATCGAACCCTGGACTTCCGGTTTTCATGACCCTTGAGATAAGCTCATGTAAACGGGAGGTCCAAGGTTTGATTCCTCAAGTAGGCACGCATTATTAAAGTGACGGTAATATTCTTCACGTTAAAACTAGCCGCGTATGGCTCTATATTTGTAATCCTTATCAGCTTCAAGGCATATCTGAAGAATGTCACATCTCGGAGTTGCTCATAGAAGACGACACCTGTTATTTACGGCTCATTGCTCAATTGAAACTGCACAGTCTTTCATGTCACATCGTCTTTCTTGCGCTGGATTTTGAATGACATTCGGGGTGTGAGCGCGCGATTTCTTGACGTGCCGGTGTCCGTGAGGTCTTCAATGCGCTAGGCGGCTAGGTTATGAGGAAAGAGCGTAAGCGGCCAGTGCCCTTACGTGCCGCCTGCTTGCACACACGACCTTGCAGGGTTACATAGTTACACCACATTACCTTACCAATACCATACTATACCATAGCATACTATAATATGCCATACCATAGCATGCCATGCCAAGATACCTACCTACCATCTACTATGTTGCACACCCCGGCACTTAGATGATATTATAAAACTAATAAAAATTAAATGGATGGATCACTCGTAAAAACTGAACTTTAATAAGCACAATGTGATGGGAACAATGCACTACCGCTCTCTTATTCAGGCGAAACCAAACTGACGAGCTCGATCCGAAATACATTTTGTTATTTGTAACATGTGAAACACGAGTTAATAGAAAACAAACATACACTAAAAAAAATTATGAAAAGCAAACAATACCCAGAAATTGGCAAAGCATAGATAGTATAACATAATAATTAGACCTACTCAATAGCAGATGGGTATTGGTATCACGGATCTGTACAGAACACCTATTATGAAACTTTTTATGCAGAGAGATAAGAAGAAATGAAATGAACTGGCGTATCGTTTTGATTTTTCCTTAAGTGTTTTCCAGTCGAAATTGTTCCGATTATGTTGACGAAATATTCTCACCAACATACCGGCTGTCGCACGGAAACGGAACCACCGGAGCATACGTGTTAGTCGAACCCAAACAAAAGTTTTTACTGGTTTCATTTCCATCTCGTTTCACTGAACGAAAAGGTCCAGGCTCTGAAGCTTGTTTTCCATCTCGGAACCTATCAAAACTAAAAACTACGTAATTTTACGCATTTGAATAATGAAATGCTGTAATTGAGTGCAATTGAGTTGGTGAAAATATCTTTTAGTGACCCTATAGCACATAGCGCGCAAAGTGTTTGCTATACAATGAGGGTTGAATTCACCTATCTGTCATTTTCGAGGACTGGATCTGATCTTTACCATTGTTCTTCTAAATACTTTTTGGCTTAGGGTTATTTGGAGGGGGAGATTTAAAGTAGGGATGGTCGCCATTCAGAACACAGAATACTGGAAACGCAGTGCAGTTTGTGATTCGAGAGTTGTAAGCAAAAGCGCTACAGCACGACTCGGCTTCCCTTAGAATATCAAGAGGCCATGGATGACTAATTTCAAGATGAACAATCTGTGGCTGAATTAGCATTTTTGAACCACGATTACCTGAGGAATATTATTCTTTTCTTTGCCAGATGCTAATTGTGGTGCACACAAGAAGTAAATGAACCCGAGACCGCGACCTGTGTATACCTCGATGGACCACCCCCACTGTGCAAGGATCAGAGATGATCATGACATTCGTATTGTAAAAACAGCTAATTCGTCTTATTGTATTCATTCTGAGGTCACTTCTTTATTATTTGATCTTATTCAAATATCAAACTGACTTGTGTAATTTAATTGTTAGTACAACGTATAGCGTAAGAAGTCTGCTGCGTTTGTATGTAAATTAGAAATAGCTGGAATGCATGAAGTTTTTTCGAACAGTTTCTTTTGAGCTAACCATAACCAGCAACTTTTAAATTTCACACCTCATATAGGTATTTATGAAATATCCGTACAAACATGCTTTTCTTTCACCAATATTCGTATCTTAAAAGAAATGAGAACGGGAACAAACAAAAACTTAATAGTTTGATTTGGAACGGTGTATAAATAGGAAAAACGGCAGAATTTTGCCAGAATCGCACCGTCTATCTTTTACGAAATTACCGAGCGGTTTGGCGTGTTGGATACACCGGTTCTCGTGAGATCACCGAAGTTAAGCGAGATTGCCGTGGACCAAAGGCTGGATGGGTACTCATTCAATCCCCGGTCTAATTCTGTTTGGGAAAGAGGTTGGAGGGTCAAAACATAGTGCAGCAACTTCACTCCCCTTGCCATCAACCTCTCGACAGCACGGATTAGGGGAGGAATCCCATTCTGTTATAGTTGTACCTTCCTTCAGAAGGAACGTTAAGCAGTGGTCCCCTTGGTGCTTTCCGAAAGGAGTAGGCTTCGTGCCAGCACCGGGCTTCCCCTCTTCCTTATTAGGTTCATCATCACTCTCATTATCACCCTATCATTCACCGACGCCAATTGCCCAGTGCATAAGGGCTAGTTGTCACTACAGTGCGTCGTAAAGCACCACATAATGCAATTCCATATTCCACAATGAAATGACGAACGAATTTCAACCCCTTTCCTTCGACATGACTGCAAAGTTTGGGATTGCGAGCTCGTGATAGGTTTATCTTTATTGAAATCAATAATTAGTTGATAGGACTCAGGCTTTATACCCGTAATGACTTGGTCGCTGACTCGAGCACAGCGCTGTGTTGCCAAATATCAATTTGCCTCCCCCAACTCATCTACCTATATGTGGCAATATGGCATGTGAGGGCCATCGTGATATTTTGACAACATAGTTAGACCCATCTATTCTGATAGATAACATGTTCGGGATGTTTACATGGATACTTACAAGTGCAAGGATTAAAACGTGTCAAAATTCCGTGCACCTCTAACTAAAGCAAAGACTATACCCGTTGCAGTGCAGCTGTCGCGGGAAAATGGAGCGTGAATGTCATATTCACTGGGCCCTGCCAGCTGAACAAAAGCAGTCACCCGCGGTAGCGACGGGCGATATTTCCGAAACCATCGATGACACTTATAAGCAGTTCACGTCACATGTTTTTGCGGGAAGACCTCTTGAGGTTCCAAGCGGACACGTAACTGCTTGTTGGGTGGGCTCGGGAAATGGAGGAAGCGGCCATGCCGCTGCTTCGGTATTGTGAAGCTATTCCAGCATTTGCCTGGAATGATTATGGGGAATCACCGAAAACCACAACCAGGATAGCTGATCTCCAGAATCGAACCCGGGACCTCCCGATTGCGATGCATTATGCAAGTCGAGTCTCAGCGAAATCGCAATGCCCATTTTGTTGTAAGTATCAATTTCACATCAAAATTTTACTCGCGAGTGGAACTTTAGGGTATTTGAATATGCCGAATGTAAGCACCTTTTTTTTTGTATCTCCGGACCCTGAGATTGTGCTTCGATGAAATTTGTAATTTACGTGTAACGCATCATGACAGATATTGCATTGAAGTTTCGTCAAAATCTACAACGCCTATTTTCCTATATGAAACCAAAAAAAGTGCCAAATTACACGGGCGACGCCTATTGCAAGCATTTGCACCATTTGAACCAAAGATTTTACTAATATTTGAACCAAATCAGAATGTTCCTGGAGCCTTCAGAAATTACGGGAACCCAGGATAGGCAATCTTCAGGTTTAAGCTACGTGGTAATCCAACACTATTATCAATAAATGCTCATAATTTAGGAATTTAGTGAGGTAAAACTAAAAAATTATTGTCCACTAGAGTTCGAGAAATAATTTTCAAGAGAGGCACTTTTGGAACTAGATCCCGTCGAAAACAATTGCCTGTTAGAGAATGGCCGTGGAGCTTTTTCGACATACGATTTGGGTGTACCATATAACTAGCGGAAATCGTGACCAATGCAGCATATTTGCCCTTCGTTCTTGTGCGAAGAACAAACTTGGCTTTTTAATAAGTTCATTTGTTTAGCCAAATTAAAGGCCGGTTTTTCAGTGGCCCGTTAAGAACCTGACGGTCCGTTAACTTGTTATTACCATGGCAACAGCCAATCAGATGTCTTCATTCTTATCCTAACACACCGTTAAGATTTAACGGACCACTGAAAAACTGACTCTAAGCGGATTCCTCAAGGTATGTGTCGCATTTTTTGAAAAATTTCTAACGCCATTTTAGACTTCCATGTTCCATTCACGTGTTTACGAAATGTTTTTCATTTGGTGGCTAACAGCACATTTGAAGCACATGCTCGCTCACTGCGCTATAACCGTGTTCTTGCCGAGCTATTTAAAAAGTCGAAGTGCTGTTCAGCGTTTGGTGTTTGGTGTTTGGTGTTTGGTGTTTGGTGGGACAGGAAACGGTGGTACAGCTGAAATGCACCAACAAGTAAGCCCGTGGAGCTTTTCTTACAGCTGTTTTTCCTGTGAAAAAACGGGTCTTTACGCATCCAGCAATCAGCTGACTGTGCGGTAAGATAAACAACAACGAATTGCAACTGGTTTTGACGTATCTGCCTGCCTCGGTTGTGGCACAAAAACAGTCACTAAACACGTTGAAAACTGTGGTATTAAGACTGGGTGATCATAACCATGCAGCATGTAATTGAAAATAATGTATAACAAATAGGAGTATAGTAATAGTATATCCGGTAAAAGAACAGATCATGGACAACGGTACTACTTGAAACGATTGTGCCATTTTGTGCAAGGTAATAGCTCGACTAATGTCACTCTTGTTCAAATTGCGCGCTGAGGCTGGTTTTACGCCAAGGTTAGCTTTTCGGGTATTGTTCGTAACTTTTTGAATAGCTTTGTTCAGTGGAAGCTTCTGTTTAGAATTGCTAGAAATTGACAAGGATTTTCTTTAGAAAATCTCAAGTGTTGTGGATAGGTAAACTTCGTTTTATTTTCGTGCTCTTTTTTGTACAGTTAGCTTAAATTTATCATCGTATAGTTTGGGAAACTTCAAGCTTTTCATCCAAAATTCTATTAACGTCTTTTCATTAATTTTACAAGAATGAATGGCTTATCAACTTCACTGCTTGACCATCTTATATTAGACCATCTTCTTTCGATTCTGGTGCGACTTCCGCCATAGAATTGAACTTGGAGTCGGTACAATAGCTATCTTGGACGAGTACAAAGTGATGATGGGGCACACCATTAAAACGAAAATTACTTGAACTTCAATTCACATGTTTACACATTGTAATTCCTCTGAGGCGCACCGTTTACAATGTGCAATTTGCACATGCAGCGGAACGCTCTGAATAAAATAAACTAAACAGCTTTCACGCCTTATCTCTTCATTTTAAAAGACTTTTGATGACCCGCAAAACACCTTACACGAAAAAAGCGTTCCAAAAAAAGAAGTAATTTTATCAATTCAGAAATAACCTTACCTGAAATACGTAAATGTCCAATCAGCCTATTGAAAGTGTATTAATATTTTCTCTGAACAAAAATTGCGTTACTTTAAACGGCTTATACTTGCGAGTTGTGAGCCACCCTGTAATAAGAATTTAAGACAGCTCATCTGCAATATGTGAAAATATGGGCGTCTCTAAATTCAATGCTGATAGGATGAAACAATTTAGAACACAAACCACAACATTTTGCAGCTAAACTATAGAAACCGCTAAACATGTTCGTCCTGTGTCAAATGTTACCCGGGAAGTGGCATCATCTTGTTGACCGCTACCGTAAGCGAAACGGAACGTGAGCACAGGTTTTAGTTACTGAGGTAACACGTATTTATTAGGAACATGATAGAATTTAGTTAGCCAAGGAACATTTTCTGTGTGGTTGATTTCGTCCGAGACTCTGTAGTGAGGTCGCAATACAATTCGATCATTATTGCTGAATCCATGCTTGTTACACAACGTTCTAAGGTAGAATACTTCCTAATCACGTCATTATGGTCGTAACATCTTGTCAGATTATGTAGATCTGTACTCTGCTTGACTTGAATTACGTTTTAGAAACGAAATTACCTAGCGATTCATGACTGCTCTGGCCGTAAAGATCTGATTTACTCTTTTTCAATGGTTGAATAATTAAAATACGTCGAATTTGAATTAAGCTATTGTTGTGCGGATTTACAGAGCTTGGACACATGTATCTTTTGGAAAGACCACCCTCCGAAGCGAACGTATAGTGAAGTCGTCGACAACATTAATTGTAATGCGTTTCTTCGCGTAACTTCTTGTGAGTGATTGATTACATTTGTTATTTGGGTTTCTTTTTTTTACACTTGAACACATGGCGTATTCAATTCGAAATGTTTATGTCCGACGTTGATTTGAACAATTATTCAGAGTTCATGGAAGATTTAAGTCGTATGCGTATGAAAACTAGATACCTAGCGTTTTGTTTGTTGTCATCTCTTCATTTTTTGTCCACTAACCAAACAGAAATTTGTTTTGTGATAATTTCCGTCGAGGTTGAACCTATATAGTTGCATGGCCGCGAGGCAGGTTTGGTTTGAGTGAAGTAGTAAGTAGTAAGTAGTCTCTTGGTCGCTGGTGCATGATTTTTGTCCTGCTATAGTGAGGACTATCATATACCGGAAGACTGACTCCCCACCCACTGGGGACAATAACTACTGTTACTTACAAAACCGTTCAATGCTTTCAAGAAGTGCTCGCCGAAGAAGACAACGATCTCTGCCATTAATGGGTTGGGAGGTGGTAATTAAGAAAGTTGCAACGAAATTGGTTGCTCGTTTTTGCATTCTGAACAGCAAGTAAATTGATCATATATCATCATTGAGTAAACTAACCATTTTTGTAGCTTTACTTCAACAAATCTAACGGATTTTCCGAGTCGCAGTTTGGAAATTGTTTGAACATTTTAGTGAGATGTGTGCTGCGTTGCATGAGACACTGATATATATATGCAGATAACGCACCCACAATTTAATCAAGTTTCTATTTTTTTACTTCTACGGGAAAAACAAAACGAAGCAATTTCCTTTAATAAAATGTTAGTGATTGGATACAATTAGGAGCCACTATGCCGTAAAGGCACACTTCAGTGTGTATACTTGTACTCTTACCTCTTTCGTCCACTAATTAATTCAAGTGTAAATGCACTTGCAATTATAACGACATGTCATGTGTGTATTGCTATTATTAGCAGATGGGTAAATGTCCTCTCAAGTAAGCAGGCACAATTGCCTGTACACCTTTTTTAGTAACGTCTAGAACGCCTAACCAATCTAATATAAGCACGTACGTACCATAACCTGACTTTTCAAGAGGAAAAAATCACGCGCCCGTCACTTGGCGGCTATTCTGTGTGAAAACTGTACTTTTACCTGCACGGTAGCATCTGCGCTGAAATCACCTCCAATAAGTCAATCAAGTGTGCAAACCATATGGCATGATGAATCCCATATTTAATGATACGTTCTACAACCTTATAAGGTAGATTACATGGTATGTGTGTATTATCTTATTATGATACAGGGTTTTTATGTGCATTTAATTAAATAACTGTGTATATCTTTGTGTGTTTTATCTACGGAGGATGGATTATAGTTGACTCCATGATATCAATAAGTTTGAATATTTTAGATCGCTGCTGAAATAAAGGGCGGATTCTAATTGGCAAAGCTGTAATTTGAATAAATTGTCTCCAGATTCAAATGCAATGCACAATTTTAGGGCGATCGCTATATCGTTCTGCATTTCTTCTTGGCACTAGAATTTCCCTAAAAAAAAAATCGCAATAAAGCTATTCCAACTTTTTAACATTTTGATATCTGTCCAGAGTTCAAAGACGCCGAGATCGATGAATCTGTTCGGATCAGCAATCTCAGGGTATGCAGCTGAAAGCACGCTCATAGCTCACTGTTTCACAAACTAATGCAGAATGCTAGAGATCGAGTTAAACTGGTTGATCAATCTAGTCCCCGACCTTCCCGGCCATAATACAGACCATCTTGGCCGATCTAGCTTACCTTTTGACCTCCTCGTTGATTTTTATGTAAAGATCGAGACAAGAACTTCTGTAAAAGTGAAATGATGAGGAGGTAAAAGTGATTTGAGTATTCGGGAGAGCCTTCTTATGCTGTCAAACTGTATGTTTCCTATTTTACCTAAAGATAAACAAATCTTCCCTTGTTGTCTTCTCTGATAAGATCCTCTACCGGAGTAGCATAGTTACGCCCGCCAACAGTTTTTGTTTTCATTTTTAATCTAGATGCCATGCAATTTAAGCAGGATCAAAAAAAACACAGTTACACCCTTGAGTTACACCCACACGCCATAGAATGGCAAATTTGATTGATCTTGACGGACGGATCTTGACGGAGAATTATTTCAACACTACAGTAGGGTTCAAGCTAAGTTGAGCTATTTCTGCTCAGCTTCCTTCAATTTCTTCCCCCACCATTTGGCCCAAGGGTTTGGTTCCCGAAGAGCGGAGCTGATAACAGAACCCAACCCGAAACCTTTGGGCCGCATGGTGGGGAAAGAAAATGAGTTAGCTGAGGTAAAAATAACTCAACTAAGCTTGAGCCCTACTGTAGAGCTCGGTCTCAGCTTGGTCTATTGGCAATCTCTAGACTTTGACGATCCCAATTCCCAATGCAGGTAAAACTCCGTGAATTTCTGAGGGACCTGGCAATGCAGCATTTTATTTTTCTGTGACCTTCGGTTGGGTATTTTCTCGAGTGGAAGATATGTAGCTATCTTACCTGTTAAATGAATGTAGTAGTTCAAGTACACCAATTATTACCCCTAGTTAAACCTAAATAATTTTTAGCCCGGCCTGAGAAGTTGGACAATATATTGATTTGATAGTTAGATTGATACGTTTATAATTGAACCGTAAGTCTGCCATGTGAATCGTACGGAAGGTCATGTGTAGAAATGATACTCTAGCATACGGGAAGCTAGTGTCATTGTTGAACGATTTACTACATGCACCTGTCAAAAAATGCTTATAATCTAGCAGTGCAGTTCTAGACATACTCTAAATCAGATAACCCATGAGAAATTCTCGTCTCCCATGAACCAACCTGGGGTTTCGTTGAATTTAATCGTACATTCTATTTGCTCTGCACATAAACTCAAATTAACCGCAGTTTTACTTTCTTTGTTTGCGCTTGCTTCAGCCCGTTAGGCAACAATAAATTGCCTCGTCTCATCTCATTACCATATTACCGAAGATGATTACCATTTCTTATCGAAGAAAGTAACTGCACACTCAAGCTCATCCTGGAGAAGGCAATCATTTATGAGAGATAATCAGTATGACCTTGCTCTTACTTTACCATTAGGTATAACTGTACCAATGGCATGTACACATACATGTTAATCAAATTAATATCACTCCTCATTGTGCATTCCCCTTCGAACATTTGCACAACATGACGAGGCGAAATTTTAACAAAGATGTCAAATACAAAATTCCAATGCAACTTAATTTTTTTGTGTTGCTTTTCGACCATAATTATTACATCAAGTATGGAATTGTAATACAGTTACCCGTATGCTGCGTGCATTCACCTTTTAGATTATCACTTATAGTTACACTTACAAGAACAGATGTCACTTTATAGCATATCGCCTGTGCAGAATAAATCGGTGGCTTACAAGAGGAATTTTGCTTGGATTAAATTGTGACTTGGGATGGCTGGCGAGTGGCGATGTAATGTAGGACAGTTGTAAAATACGTTGACTCACTATGCGTGATGAATAGGAAACATTACTAACTATTTTTACAACTCCGCCTGCTTTGAAGGAATCTATTTATTGCGTTTTTTTTATATGCCATGCCGTTATTGTGAGAAGAGATGCCCAAAATATAGTGCAAAAGGTTATTTGCGATGAGAAAAACAATTGTTTGCATTAAGGAGTTTGGACAACACGTACATTCGAATTTGCATTTGCTGCAACTTCATGGAAGGGAATTCCTTGCTATTGTGTGTTGGAGATATATTTTAACACCGTGTACGGTTAATTAACAGAACGAAGAAACCTCGTTCAAAACCAGAACATATTACTTGTAACGATAGTAATGGCTAATTGGTACAATGTTCAATTTTGGTCAAAACCAAAAAATAAAAATAAACAAGCGTCCTACTTTCGTGACTACATGCTATTTGTTATGTTGTTTTGAAGGGTTACTGATCACTTTGTTGGTTAGAGCATAGAAGGCAATGTTCAAGGACTCACGAAACGAAGGAAGTCTTCTCTATTTCTTCATTTTACTTCCAAACCTTCCATTTCTCAGTTCTCTCTCGTATAAACTTTTCCATCCCTACAATCATTTCCTATATCGTCCCATAATTTTACATAAATTTCATCACATAAAAATAACACGAAAATTACGTGTTATTTGCGTTCACAGCTACAATTTTAAATTTTAAACTATCTTCTTACTTCTCCCCCGTAAAACATCTTTCATATCAAACGTCCAAGATCAGTTTCATCGATAAAACCAATCGACCATTTGCGCACACCAAAAATGTTCAATTTCCTGATTAAATCAAAAACTGCATTTTCTTCGATTATGCACATTAGCTCAATTCGAAGACATCAGCAGGTTGAGCGATCACCATGTGTCCCGAACCGCCTCGTTGACTTCACGGAGACACGAACTCCAGACTATAGCATGCTTTCATAACGGGCCATCGGAATTGGTGACTGCAACCCCAGCAGCTAAAGTGTCGCTGTCTGCTTAATTGAAGGGCGTCACCCTAAATGACGCGCACAACAGACATTTTATTTCATTTCACTGTTAACTTCAACTTTACTTCCGGTGAACGTGTGCCCCGCCATGCCTCTCGTAAAGACGCCGTTGGTACAAATTGAAGAATTCTGATATGGCATCTTCGTCAATTTTTCTTTCACTATGGTGAAGTCACTTACTCTGGCTCATGCAGAACTTGAAATGTGAATGCATAAGTGATCCGTTTACGACGTAATAATTTTATTGGTCTCCGCACTGGAAGATTTATAATGATAGAGTTTTTCTCTGGCACAAGAATGTTATTTGACAGTTACATTGTCATATACTTTGCAACTATCGACCACGTCTGCATACTTTCGAGTAGCGGTTTTGTTCACTTTCCTATTCTTTCCGATTAAAGTATCTGCCCATTCCGCTCGTAGGATACAATTTTATCCGATTATCAATTTCATCTTCTGCGTTAACCATCTCGTATACAAAGCGAAGGTAAAGTTCTGATCAGTATTTTGCCTCGGACGTCATATAATGGGCATGTAATCAAAAACCTGGTGTACAGGACATCTCTCGTCTCCTACAATCGTACCGAATAAAAAATGGCCACAATATAAAAATGACCAACTCGTGCCTATTAATCGAGTAATGTTCTCAAGTGTCGACTAACATTCACGCGGATATTAAATAGTCTCCTTAATCATTTCGGCGGTGTTTCGTTAATCCAGCCGTCCGTTCCTTACATTATTAAGAAACCTGACAAAATTAATCGGGGTAATAAATTTAGGAAAAAATGCCCCAAAACCTAAAGTGTTAAATGATCCATTGTGTTCACATACAGCTAGCAACATGGGTGGCACCACACTTATTTAACCATCTCACAATTAATCAGTAAAACGTGCTCACGGTTGCAATTAGATTCGTACGTAAGTTATTCTAGTTGTCAAAGTCGACTTCTGGCAGTCAACGCAGAAACGCTTGATCCACGTGAGGACGCCCTGCGATGGAATTCTTTGCCAAGCCCCATGGGAGTTGATCTTGTTTCCTTGCCATATTAAAGTCTTCAGTCAAGAGTTCATCTTGATATGAATAACAATTGAAATTTTCGCTGAAATCAATTGCGACATATCATTTTATCAATCAGTGTATTGTTACTATGACTTCATCCTATTTAAAGTCTGATAACCATACACAATAACCTTTTGCTGGTGTGAATACACGATCAAAATATCAGTTCGTGCCTCTATAAGGACTTGTGTAGTTTAGGGACAAAGATGTCGTACTGCTGATAAGTTTTAGAACAAGAGTTTTTAACTTCGCTTCGTACAATGTACTATCTTTACAATCTGAAAACGAAAAATAAAACTCATAAGACAAAAAATCGATCAAACGAATGTGTCGGGTACCTACATGCATGGCATCTGCAAAAACTTCGCCTGTTTTCCTATTTCTCGGTGCGCCGAAATAAGAATTAGTGCCGCATGTGTTTCTATTTACTTTGGTGCTTTTAAACCAGATTATACGCTTCCAAGTCCAAGCAATTTCCAGCGTGTGATCAAACAGTTTACTTTCGAAAGTAAATTGCGAATGCCGCGTGATCTGCTGCTCACGAGATCCTGGCTCCCAAAAAGTTCAGCAACAACCTTTTATCACACTTAATCTTAATTATACTTGATGATAGCTCTCCGCAGTCTTACACTCTTACGGCTATCATTATTTTGTACGCATACATATCTGATTTGAACAGTAGTAGTACAAGAAAACAGTGTTACTAAATACAAACAATACAGTAAAACTTTTTGATATCAAAGAAATGGCTAAAGTATGCGATGCATAAGCCGAACTTACATCCAACGAAAAAATTAGTTCATGATTCCCAGAATCCTTGAATGGACACGAGGAATAACGGTGGTTATGAGATGTGAACAAACACTAACTTGGTCGGCTTGTGTAAGGAAATGTCTATTCGGTTTGCACATGGCCAGATTATGCAGATGGCATTTACCAGTGGCGCAGGTACTGCTAGAGCTGCACGAGTACATTTACGGCGCGCAGATTTGATTGGCTTACTACATTGGCTATATTACATTCCTTCTTTCCACTTCAGTATACATACACTTAATATTTTTCGCTGGTTATTGCTGATCTTCTAACGTTCTGATAACTTGGCTGGAATCGTTATAATTTAGCCATTGACATCATGAGTTTGAAATATTATTATGCACTACATAATTGATTCATTTTTTTATTCCATTTCCTGGTTCAAAGGGGTTCCATTGACACCAAATAAATTCTAGCAAATCAAAAAGTATCCAAAAAGGGCCCAGCTGTATGCAAAGCAGAGTAAATTGCTGCTGAGACTAAGCTAGGATGCAAACCAATATTCTACGAAACCACCAGGCCATTCGCATCATTTGGCAAGGTCTGGACCATCCTAGCCGCTATTTTCTTACGCGCCGGCGCACTGCTAACGCGGCGAGGCGATGAAAAATTAATCTCTACGTCGGAAATTTGGTCGCTGCTGGGGCAATCAGGGCGGTCAACCCGGGGCTACGGGGTGTTCCCAGATCAGTCGGCAATTAGCTCGACGAGACCAACAGACCACTTGCAAAAATCCAATCTACAGGCGTTCAAATTCGTTTAGCAGTGCATTTCTTAACCACGGTTTTCCCATTTATTCAAATCTCTGAAGAATATATTTCTACGCCTTCGATTGGCTGTTGCTATGGTATTTGACACAACTCCCAGTGCTTGAACTCTGGAGTTGAAAAAGTGGTAAAACTGGCCCTGATGGGCGTACGCTTTATTTGGTTCTATATTATTGACTCTGGAACGGAAGTTTCGAAAGTGGTCTCTCAGCCCTCAGAATCTGATGAAAGCGCCGCAAATACACAACATTTGTTGCAACCAAAAGGCGCAATTCGCTCTTCAGTAGAAATGAGAAAATTGTGTAACCCCAAAGTTTTTAACTATCACTGCGAGTTCATTTTACGCGTGCCTTCTCCTGTGGAAGTTCTGCGACAATTATTTGCTGACCATAATTTAGCTTCGGCTGCGTGGAGAGAACATCCTTGTATGTCAAGGATTCAACTTTTAAAGCCAATTACACGTCTAGTTATATTTTTAATAATATTAACATCCTTGTATGTGTTGTATAAATTGTTATTTTTTTTAAAATATCTGTGTAATTTATAACATTCTTTTGACTATGACTGTCTCCTATTCTTAGCATTCATTTTCAAAACATCTGATTTATTAACTCGGTTTGAGTGGGGTTTCCCCTGAAAAAGTGAACAGCTTTAGTTTACGGAACATTAGAAAAGTTTTAGTGGATTTCTACGCCTTCGAACCTAGTTTTTTAATCAGTTTTCTTGAAACCTACATAATATGTTCTAATAGAATTCGCTACCATTTGTGCCCCAGCTATGACCCTTCCCGTTCCTACTGGAAGCTGAGAGGGGGTTGGGGGCTATTCTTGGACCGGGGCCCTGGAACACCTATAGGGTACGCCACTGTGTCAAAGTAACAGTCAACCCAACTGGCCATCCAGGAGTAATTCCGGGCCCTCGAGCAATGATATGCCAAAGACATGTTGGATGTGCGGTCGGACTCTCGGAGATATTTCCAATTCCATTTTGGAGCTCCTATGAAATGAAAGATTCGATTTTAATGAAGACCAACCACGATATCGCTTACATTTTAGGAGTGCAAGATTATATTCAATCAAACCTAGATTTGTTAGAAGAAGGCTATTCTATTTCTTATAAGCTTTCCATCATTGGTTTAAAACTATCTTATGAAGACTTTGCTGGTTGTTTATTGGTCGGTTAAAAAACTAACTACTTCCAATTCAAGGCAGTTAAATGACTTTTAATTTATTAACTGAATATATTATGTTTAAACCACTTAAATTAAATTGGGCGGGCTTTTCAGTGATTCGTTAAGAAATAAACAATCCGTTAACATGAAATTAGGACGTCTCATTGGCTTTGGCCATAGTTATAACAAAATTATTAACGGGACACTGAATAGCCGAGTCTGAATTGCCTAAATATTGATGAAAAACGTATTCAGAACTGTTGGTAAGCTAATCGCGGATAGACTGTATACTAAGCCTTTATTCGACACATTATCATTGCTACTATCGCACAAACTCCAAATTTGGACTTCGTCCGTTAAATATGCCCCACATGATGTCATAAAGTACACCATTTTGGGATGGCAACAATCTTTAAAATTTAAAATCACATTAACCGAGACAGAACATTGTGCTATTGCACGTGAGACCAGTATTAAATTAAAACTTAAACAAGCCAGCTTACAACCTACTACCTAGAGATATAAAACACCACCTTACACATGAAACGATGCACGGATGTTCATATATCTTCCACGGAGCTGAGAAAATAAAGTTATAAGCAAATACCAACTGTTTCCCTTGTCATCTGTTCATTTCCTCATTAGCCAAAGACAGGCGCAGCGTACCTACTAGAGTCGGTCACGTAATTGACGTAGGCCCAGTACATCCATCTAGGTGAACTGTAATTACTCGTCAAACATTGCGAAACACCGTTACATTAGACTTGGCTACACCATGGTTTGGTTATACCGCCGGGTTCATCCATTGTGTCTCGATATTTGGGCTGGACGACCCCTGCGACGTTTACGAGCGACTAGCAATACGTCAAAATTAATAGCTTGATCGCTTTATCAGCGCCTTTTTTGGATGCAGTTTAGACGATTTCATGAAGTTTCCTATAAAATTATAACTGCAGATTTAATGGTTGACGCCTAATTTTGGGTGTGTACTGTGTTGAAAGGTTTGCGAGAACGTTTAGGACAATGTAGACTATGTTTGCTTGATTGCGCTTACCTATTTTCAGCTCCGTTTAATTTAGCTGGTATTTTTCCTGGCATTGTTTTTCGTATGGGGCGTGTTGATGCGAATAATCATTGAAAATGCATTTCGTGCTGGCATCGGTTCGAAAGAAACGTTATGCATGCAATACAAGTAAACTTTTAGAAGAAAACGTGCAACATTTTGCTGTGCGGTCTTTCAGTTGGAATTGCTTGTAATTTTCTCACACCTCTTTCTGCGTGCAAGATAAATGCATAAGCATAATTGCGATTTGCGAGCAAAGGCAACGGATTTGTTCGATCGAACGCAACTGATATGTTGCGCGAATGGTTCGAGAATTACTTCATGGGAATTTTACAGTGATATTTATACGATGATTGAACCGCTAAACGATTTACGACTCTTACAGGCTGTATCTTAAAAGCTTTCTAGGTTTTCTGGCATAAACCTTGAAGAATACAGATTATTTCAATAAGCTTTCCACCAGCCTAGGATCTCCATATTTCTTTCACAACCCTTGAAGACTACATGCTTATAAGCTTTCCACCCTAGCCTAAGGTCGCTGCTTTGTGGAACAAATTTTGAAGGATAATGACTATGTTTCATACGCTTTTCACCTTAGCCGACGGTCACTAGACTTCTTCGCACAACCCGTGAAGACTACACGCACTAAACACGTGACGACTGAGAACATTTATTTTATTGTTTCGTTTTTGATCTTTTCAATGTATGATACAGAAACATTGGTTTAAAAAAAATCTTCACGACTAAGCTAATGCGGTATAAACTATAGTGCCTGCACTAATCGAACGGGGCCTCAAACACTAAAAACTACCGCCTTTCACCCCAAAAAACCTCTCCAAATTCAATGCCCTTTTCCTCATCATTCCTTTCATATACCTGTACCATTCTACATTCGCGTGAAACTGCATTGTTTTTGTAGATCCCCTCTACCACTAATTAACGCTCGCAGCTTTGAGCATTAATGCCATTAACACTCAACAATTAAATGCAGCATCATGCGCACGACTGACTTCATTATCTTTCAAACGGTACGGAAGCTTTCAAAAAACTCTTCGCTCTTTTTACCCATTTTAACCGTTTATATATTTTTAATAAGAACACGAAACTCCTGTTTTCGTCAAAAGAAAAGTAACACTCTTTTTTCCATCTCGACCGCCTTCGCAGCTCCATACATGATTCCCTTTCGATCCATATGACCTGTCATTGCACGTACAAAGACGTACTAAGCCGATACATAGCGATGGAGTCCAGGCAAGAGAATAATTGTACCTTGCAGTTGCTGACCCTATAGGCAGTGACATCAGTAGGCTAGCCGGCTTATTTTGGGCCCAGCTGTGTTAGGACTCGTGATAACATCCTCCATATTTGCTCGGCAACTCATCAGTTCACCCCCCCCCCCCTCCACACATGAACAAAACGCGAAATTTATGAAAAGATTGGTACCGAGCGGTTTAGCATGCTGGATACGCCGATTCTTATGAGATCACCGAAGCTAAGCAACATTATGGTGGGCCAAAGGTTGGATGGGTGACCAAGACCACGACCAAGAACAAGATCCATTTATATTCGGGAGAGAGGTTGGAGGGTTTGAAGTTGAAGCTAGTGCAGCAGCTTCACTCCCCTTGATTTCAACCTCTTGAAAGCACGAATTAGTGGAGAAAAACTGTTATTCATGTTGTAGTATTACCTTCGGAAGGGACGTTCAGTGGTGGTCTCCTTGGTGCTTTTCGACAGGAGTAGGCTACGTGCCGGCACCGGGTTTCTCCTCTTCTCCATTAGGTTCATCATTGCCCTCAACATCACCCTTAAATTCACCCTTAAATTCACCGACGCCAATAGACCAGTGCCACAGGGCCAGTTGTCAATGCAGTGTGGCGTTCATACTTGAGCAATCAATCAATCAAATGTGCATCTAAATATCGAGGACCACGTGGGCCGATCATTCAAATAGTTGAAACTTGAATACCTTGTCTGGTGTAGCCGATTCGCTCGTTCGCTCAATTACCGTCCAATCGTCTGTCCCTAATAGTCGAAGTGTCATCGTCGGCGGCTCGGGCGTCCCTTTTGGAATGTTCCCATCAGCGTAGTTGTCTCACGCTGCACGCAGATCGGAAATTGCTCGTCGGCATCCTGCTAGCATCGCCGCACGACCTTTTGTCTTCGCTCGACCATGGGCTTGACCACGCGGACGGACCCATAGCTTGACGTGGCTTGACCATGCTGACCACTCACCTATCAACTATGACCGGTCACACGTGGCGCAATGAACCGGGCGCGCCGACAGGCCGACAGACCGACAGGCCGACAGACCGACAGGCCGACAGACCGACAGACCGACAGGCCGACAGACCGACAGGCCGACAGACCGACAGGCCAACAGGCCGACAGCTGACTAGCCTAAGACATTGTATACTTTACCGGATGGAAACAGTGGTGGAATTAACCGTCGAGCAGGGGGTCCAGCAGGCCGATTATGGAATTTTCGATCTGGCGTTGTCGGCTAAACTCGATAAGGATTTTCTATCTCAGCCATGCTGATTCTTATCTCGAAAGTTACATAATCGCCCTGCTGATCGATGGCCGATGCAGTGGCGGAGCGTGAGGCGGTCAACTGGGGAGACATAAAATAATCTCACGGATGTGCTGCAACCGCTAAAGTTGTGTACATTATTTTTAATTTAGTTTCGTACATTTTTGTGACTAGATCATGAAATCATTGCGCTGGGCAAGCAGCTGCCAGTGGAATGAAAATATTAGGGCCTCTGCCAGCAATTTGAAGAAATGTTGGAAATAAGTGTCTCTAAGGACCCCTGAGAGCTCTGAGAGCTCACAGGCT
The DNA here is from genome assembly GCA_003287335.1 of Lednia tumana. Lineage (NCBI taxonomy): Eukaryota > Metazoa > Arthropoda > Insecta > Plecoptera > Nemouridae > Lednia > Lednia tumana. Next base: position 20,643 of record QKMV01000558.1, read on the forward strand.
GCTGCTTTGTTACCAGGATATCAAATTTAAAGCCAAATACACGGCTAGTATTAATTTTAAGAATATTAAAATTACCTTAAAAATACGCTGCTTTATTAAAAAAAGACATTCTCAAATTTGTCTCAGGTTCGCGGAGAGTTAAGTTCGCGTGAAATTTACGCTACCCTAACTTGGACGCGAAAAAGCATTTTAAATGACCAAGCGTCGTCGACGTTAATTACAACAAGGTAATTTCTCGTGATTTTTAGGGTGGACAGCGTCTACTGTGCCTCCCCTGACGCTTCCCCCGTGGGCCGAAGGTGTGACAATATCGAAATGGGCCGCGAATACAAAAATAGGTAAGTTTGAGAACGTCTAAATCTTTCCGAGTTCTGATAACTTTCCGTCGCTAACTTTACCGTGCGATTCTTCTCGCAATATTTCGATTTTTGTTAATTTAAAAAATTGTCCAATTTATATCAAATTGTGAACAGGATGAAAACACCAGAGGTTAAGATAGGATTGACGTCCTGAAAAAAAATCATCGAGATCTGTCAACTCGACTGGTCTGTGCAAAGCCAACAAAAAGATCAAGTTCCATATTAAAAGAGTTGTGTATAAAGAAGTTTCGCTCCTTACCGCTCGCTCGTTCAAAAAAATGTGAACCGAACGGTTTGGCATGTTGGATACACCGGTTTAAGTGAGATCACCGAAGTTAAGCAACATTGCGCTGGGTCATGG
>QKMV01000559.1:0-21356 GCA_003287335.1 Lednia tumana
GGCCAGGTGTTTAACAGGTGTTTAACAGGTGTTTAACAGGTGTTTAACAGGTGTTAAGGCGTAGGTGTTTAACGACGTTTATAATTGCTGAAGTTGAGTAAATATTGATACAATCAGATTAGGACTGCTGGTAATCTAATGTGATATAGTCATGTTATACATTTTCAATACTCTTTCAAAATGATTGCAACAAGATGGCGACCCGTGACGTGGTTATTACAGACGGACGCTTTCGTGCTTGACCAACAAAAACCTTTGCAATCCTCTTCACCAAAACAAACGTCTTCGTTAAGACTAGCGGCGTCTTCACTAAATATTACCTTCAGGTAGATGAAGGCATTGTAAGCTTTGTAAGATAATTTTGAGAAAACTAGAAATATGTAGCGTTAAAAAGGATTTAACTATGAATGAAGAAGTCTAACCCCCCTCCACCCCTCACCAACAATTGTCATCGTCGTCAATACAGACATAACATACACGGAATATAGACATACACATAAAGAGTATATTACGACAATACAGCCAAAAGTAATATTTTCTTGTCAGGCTCAACTTCAGAGTCAGCTCTTTTATCACATCAGGGTCAGCCACCTTAGTATTGGCATACACCAAAAAATTGCTGAATTGCCATGATGCTAGCAGGCCGTTATACACTTATAACATACGTGTTTATGGCGAGTACTATCAGATGGCCACTGAACTATCGGACTGTTGGGGTATGATTCTGCTCTTACAGCCTGGCTCCTAGTCTAACTACAACTGCGTTTTTAAGATAATTACTTGGGTCAAATTTAGCCGAGTATGCTTTTCTACGGGAGCCAAATCTCTATAGTTATATAGTTAGCTGCAGATTAATTTTCACCGTTACTAGATTGGCAATATTTTAATTAGGAAGTGTCTATATGTATGCGTGGGTTGACTTCAGCCCCCCACGATGATGGAAATGGGTGGTGACGGGTGGAGGGAGTTTATACGTTTTTATATATTATTTTTTTCAATCCTTTTCAAATCTGCATGTTTCTAGTTTTCTCAAAATGAGTTTACCAAGTTTATAATACCGTTATCTACCTTTGGGTACTGCTTAGTGAAGACTTCGTTTTGGTAGGAAATTAATGAACAGGTTTATCATTCGTATCAGATCTCCTCTACTAGCAATTCAGATATATCTAGACAGCACTTCCTAATTTCGTAAACTAAATAAAAATTCCCTACCTACTCCTACAAACATAGAGCAAGGCAAATGGCAAAATTCTTTGTACATATTTTTAGACAAGCGAACGCTATTCAAGTTTTTACTTGAACCAATTGACACCCAATTTCAATTTGACCTGTCACTCAACATTAGTTTATTTCCAGCTCATTTCGCATAAACGTTTTCTATCAACCCAATTTTGCCGAATGTGAAGCCTGAAATTTTCCTCTCGATTAGGTAATTCGAACCGATTCGAACATAACGGCTCTAGGCAAAAGCAAGCTTCGCTGAGATCTCGACTCTTCGCTTCCTGTTCTGTTTCTCGATATCAGCTAGCTGCTCGCTGGATGATGTTCCACCCACAGGGACATGGCTGTAAAGTGGAAACGACTCCAGACGCGGAGAAAGATAGTGCATGCCACGGCTGTATGACTCCACAAGGAGTCATTTATTATTCACCACGACATCATTTCATTTTCCACAAACCACCGCCTAGATCGCTTACCCGCCGTCGCACGGATAGAGTTTGAGAATGTGATAGTTCTGAGTTGGTGAGTAACATCGAACGCTAAACATAAGTAGACAATTACACGATGGCTGTGCGTACCAATTCTTTATGTCATTTATGTTGATATTTCGCTTATATTTAGCATTACTTGCTTTTCTGTCAGACATAGACAAAGTACTTTACCCCTATGAATTTATGAATTAAGTTGAAGAATCGGTAGGTGCTACAAGAAAAAAGACGAGCTTGAAAAGGTGTAATATCTTTTAACAAATTCGCCTTGCAGAAATGTTCTATCGTTCGTTTTTCGCCGGTAAAACGGTTAACGCATATAAAAAAAGTGCTACTGCTCGTCCCTATAAACGTATGTGGCGCTTATATGGGTCCATGCGCATTGCCCAGCTATGGATGCTGTTCTAGGGACCTCTTCATCATCTTTATGAGAGTAAAGGAACAGAATGGATAGCCGCATCTTGCAGATAGCCAGAACGGATGTCGTACATTCAAGAAAATAAGCTTATTTTATCTCCCGACCATAAAGTGTAATTTATCGCAAGTCGTGGCGATGAGATTGAGCCTATAGCTCCGAGCAGTGAATTTGTTTTAGTTCATTTTCTAAGAAGAGCATAACCTCTGCAGACAGCGATCCGACCTTACAGAATCTCGCGCTATGCCTTGAAGTTTAAACATCATGGGCGAACTTTCCATGGGGAAACGATCAAGCAACTTACAGCCTTGCCATACTTTTCACCCTATCCTAAACCCTCAATTCTCCAAAAACGAGCCAGAAATATCCATAGATCTTTATGTTTATGCACGTCTACGATCCAGTTTTCGAGGATAATTTACACGTTGATATATTCTGTGAAGCATACAATATGAAACATTACGGTTTTTCCACGAGTAAATGTTGCCATTTCGAGCCACATAAGTTGAATTTATTTCTGTGATAACTTTATGCAGTCGAGATAGAACGAAGAGTCCTTATAATAACCCTTTCATGGTTCTTATTCTTTGTTCCATAGAAACTGCAAAACTCAATGGAAATGCATTGCACATATTTTATCCTAAACAATTTTATAGACGCTAAGTTGTATAGCAATATCCAATGTAATAAAATCCATTACCACATGCTGTCCATGTTTCCCGTAAAAGCAACAACAACGCGATGCAAAATGGTAATAAATCCCAATCGATTGGTTCTAGTTTTCATTGCCTTGAGTACCAAAAAAAAATGCGAACAAAGTAACAACATTGCATTATTTTATCTACCCACGTTTTAGTTTCAATCGCCCAGTCGAGTCTGTAGTGCAGGCTACGCCTCGCACAGGGATTGTACGGATTGCTATTGACATCCTCCATCGTCAATGATTCCTTACCGCAGGCAAAGTTCGTATATAATAACGTGAAAAAAGTAAATGCAAGTCTGCATGCCATCGCTATACGTGGATGACCCCGCCTTGTTAGCTTGACTGCAGTATTTGCTGGCGAAAATGCTGTAATTTTAATTCAAAAGATTCGTACCAGAATTCAGACCCAAAAGCACAACGATCACTCGGGGTGGAAATGAATGTAACACATTGCAGAATTAAGCGGCCAGCATTCCCTAACTGTTAGAAAATTGTCTAATCCAATCTCAGGAAAACATGCTGGCTGCTTGAATCCAATCTCGTTGATCTGCGTCAATGTGTGCATGGACTATGGAGACTGTAAAGTGTATACAACATTAAACAGCTGCATGAGCACACATCTCAGTTCTTTGAGTGACTTACTTACTTGAGATAACCTTTTATAGGCTGTATAACATGCAATCTATCGATTAATGTCACGTCTGACCTCGATTTATGCCGACTGGCTACAACTCAATTATTTAAAGTCTTCATTTGTAACGACTGCTGTTCAGTTTCGCTCTCAAATGATGGCAGTGGCAGCACCAAATGAGTTGTGATCGTCGTGTAATGGATGGAATCAATGAAATGGCCAGCCTTTGCCTTTTCTATCTCAGCCTTCTTTTATTTTCTTGATATGTTATGATCATTTACGAAGAGTCAAGCAGAGGAGTACACTTCAAATATATTTTTATAATTTCTAGTCGAACCAGAACATCAGGATTTTACACGACCTACTGCCTGTCCGTTGTTATTCGAGTTCGATTTGTATTTTTATTCTACGTTCAATGGCTTCAAATGGTCGAGAATGGAGGTATTTATCTTCTTCGAGAGGAAAATATTATGCGCGTGTATAGCACAGCATACAAAACGTTCACGGATATCATCGCGTTGTTCACGTCTTTACTTTCTGATTACTCATGTTGTTTTCAACAAAAATGTTGACGCTCTTGATTAACAATCTGTCAGGAATATCTCATCTGATACTTTTCATGACACGATCTGAAATCTTATGGAAATTCTTGCGGCAGCCTTGTCAGGCAAAAAAGCAGACAAGGATTTTGTGTAGAAAAACATCATCCAGCTCGATGGATACGGAAGTTAGATGAGTGCTGCTTTGAAAGCTAACCAAACCACCTTTTTTGTGCAAGTTACAAACCCAATGTTTTTATGAACGAAATGTGCTTCTCGAAAACGTTATTTATATTGTGTTGTAAAAATTATATACTTTATATGACACACACCTGAAATTTTCAGTCGAAACCTATACTTTTCTCGTATAAGTCGATACAAAAAAAAGCCCCGATTAAGCTTAATTTAATATCTTATCAGGCTAAAAATCTTTTGATTGGTGATATATTTTAAATCACCATCAGATAGTAATTATTTCGTGGTTCTTGTCCATGATGATAGGTTCGCCGTTATTACTTTGCTTGGCATTGGGTGCAAGAGCTTGGTGGTGGGCTATTACCCTATTATGTCTCCTGATGGATACCAAATTACAGAGGAATTATGTTGTTGTTGCGAACACTTCTTGCCTGCAGGGGTGTGACCTCACTCTCTTCACTTCTCCCTGATAGCCTCTTGTCGGATCCAAACTCCCAACAAATAAGTATCTTATTCTGACACACGCACGAAATGTCTGGACGGTCACGCTTCAATGCAAAATGTTTTTCGGTTGAACATGGCCAATAATGGCCGTAGCATGTTTCATCTGAAGTGGTCTATATAGACTAAGGCTTCGCTGTCATATAATTACCTTCGCAGGTATTTGTATATTATGATGTTAGCTGATACGTTTTTTACGTATCGCTATAAAGCACACAAGTCCATAACAATACTAGTATTAAACACCTCAATTACATGTGGATGCTTAAATCTGACAGACACTCGTATAACTCATGCCGCAAAATACAGCTATAACGAGCACATGAGTGTGAATTCTCTACACTGAACAGACGTTTTCGTAAAATTCAAGTTCCATCAACATTTTGAGACGTTTTCATTTTCCGGGTGGCTTTCCATTTCATCTGATGTCCATCTCCAGTCACCGGAGTGTTTATTCCCGTCTAGTGATTCCTCTGCAGCCGTCGAGTCCTGTCAGAGGAGCGATCACCGATGACCATGCAGGACCACCCAGCAGACAGGTCATCTCGACTGATGGTTTAATGTTAGTGCCAAGCATGTAATTGCCATAGAGACCCGACTGCATGCCGCTTTAGGTTACCCCGCTTTTTAATCTATTACTTGCTGTTATGTTATGCGCTTGTTTGCTATATACTATGTACAGATGGACACAAGACGGCTCTGCCTTTGAACTACGACGATAATAAACGTGATCCTAACGTTCTCAACCCCCTTAGAGTATGTTATTTGCTACGTAAGACTTTTAATAGTTATTTTGGAAGTAGACTTGAACGCCTCAACACCCATTTCAATTTTCAAAAATATGTCGACTAATCGCGGCTAATGGGGTAAGTTGGCTCGAAAGCCGAGTCATATATCTGAAACATTTACCACTTCGTACATTTTTATGATTGACGTTTCTGTTGGTAAGATTTTCTGAATTCTTGTGCTGTGGAGAGAAAGGCGGATTTATGGTGTCCATACACTTTTTCTCGATAATTAATAAAAGTGGCAATTCGGAACCACGATTGATCGACATTGTCGCGCCAAACATTCTAAAAATAATTACAAACACATTAATGTACGGTAACATTAATCCACTTTTTGCATGTTAGCATCCCTTCAGATTGATAAATTATGCTGGTCATGTCCCTATACTCAAAGGTTCCCGCTTCGGTGAGCGATTGCTTGGGGAGTCAGAGGTGTTCCAGATTGAAGGAAGCGACTCATATTTCAAGCAAAGACCTCTTGGTCTGACCCCGAGGGCCCTGGGGTCCGTTCAGAGGACAGCTGCTTGCTCGACGCACACCATAACTCTTCCACCACCACCGCCGCGACGCTAGCTAGCTCTTCCCACGACAAATTGCGGTGGTCGGACGCGACAGGCGCTTGCGGACGAAAGCCGTTAGAATCGCGTCTGGGATCTTCTTCACTGTCACCCACACATGTCACCACCTCCACCCCACCTAGCTGCACTTCTCGGTTCCATCCATCCCTCTCCCCCCCCCCCCCCAAATTCCTCTTCAAGAGACAGAGTTTCTCACGTGTCATCTTCTGAGATGACGTTATGGATGTAAACTTCTCATACATGCCACGTGTCACAAGAATATCTGCCATTCATGTTCATCTTGCTGTTTAGTGAGATGTGTCAACGGAAATCTTTTACTCATGTCAATATTTCTTATCAAGTTATCTTACTTACTGACTGCTATGACATAGAGTTTTCTTATGATTTTCTTTGGTTTCAAATTATCATAAATGATTAATTGCTTATGTGAACAGTCATTGAGTTGATGACCTATTCCTCTCACACAGTGAAAGCTAAATTAGTGTCTTATTTCTACAGCAAATTTGCTTTCCGTTTTTACTAACTTTGATTGATTGACGTAAAACAAGTTTTTCGTCAGAATGAGAAGGCAAAACTGGCGTCTCACATTCAGTGATAAGTTAATGACATTGTAGTAGGTGTAGTAACTACAATCAATAATATGGTCTAGGGACCAGTGACGCTGACTTCGTCATTAACGTGGTGAAAGTATTTGAAAGAGCTGAATTATGTTTTGTGAGTACCGTGATACCTCATCAGCACCAACCAGAAAGGCTAGAAAATGTCTATATCGTTTAGTTAATTTAATATTTGCTTAAAGGTATGCCTGATATCTATGTCACATGCCATTGTATAGTTTGATCGGAAAAACTATCTAGGTGGTGTGACTATGGTATAATAAAAATATATTTGAAATAATCTGCGCAGTTAACGATATTTTACTCTTCAATCTAAGTCGCTTGACGTTTGAACTAAATTGATTACAAATCGATGCCAACTATAACAAATTATAATAACGGTTCAGTGCTTCACATTAATCATTAATTTATCTACTTAATAATAGCCAACGTCATATATTTTCCTTAAAAAATATGGTCTAGCTTCTTTGTTTGCACTTGGTGTTCATGTAACTTTCAAAAAGGCACTGCAACGAGTTTTTTATAATTACCAGCAGAAAAGTGAGTATTAACCGTTAATGAAATTTTTGACCAAGGAGTTGCTGGATGAATCAATCATCACGATTGAACAATTAATCTTATGTCACTGGTTGGCAATCTTCAAAGGATGGCGTACATGCTAGACATTCATCAAGCAATTTTACATCCTTTTTCAAATGCGTATGTACGCAAGTTAATATCCATACGCACTGAGAATATGAGATTTGTGGGTAAAGTGACGTTGTGTCATAACTGGGCATTCTTGTCAAGTGTTTAGATCTTCGTGTGCTCCCTCGAATTAAGAGTAACGGGGAAGCTCGGTCAAACTCAATAGGGTGAATGTTTATAAATATTACAAGCAGTCGAGGGGCGTACCGTTGTGTGAAGCTTAATCTTACATTCGTAAGTATCGTGGATGGTTGCTTTCTAAATGAATATTACCTTACCAAAACTTGAAAGATTATGGCTTTACTACTCTCTAAAATTGTACACAAATCTTTCAAATACTGAATCAAAATACTGATAACAGTTGCAGCGAAGAGTTCCTAGAAATCCTTTCTATAAATAAAGCTTGCAACTCACGCAGTTTTATTGCTTTTGTGATTTTTAAAATGCCATTGGCTTTTTCTGCTCAAGTTGGCTACAAACCATTTTTAATTGAAGTTCTGTCATGAAAACTACAAATATACAAAAACTGGATTCAACAATATTAATTTAAAACCTATTTGATAACTTATTGTTCTCTGATGCTGTGTGTAGTATTGAAACTTTGCGAGTGACTGTCTATAGGTAACATTTATAGCTCAATTTTGTCAAAAAATATAGTTATTGCTCAAAACCACTTGCTTTGACATGTGGTCTTCTTTAAAAGACTAGGTGAGTAGGACCTGCATTTGCTCAGCAATGGGATTGGAGTTGGGTCATCCTCGTCAGATTATTTGAGACATTACAAACCATTACTTGTGAATAACAAAATATAATAATTATTATAGATTATCACCTAATCGCTAATAATACACCATGTTGTTAACAAAATAAAGAGCGCTTTGGTATCGTGATCATAAAAACTTTTAGAATCGTGGTTTGTGATAATATTTACAGTACTCGCAAATTTTAAACAGTTTCTTGTTTTACTTCTAGTCCACTCATTTGGCGTAGAAATTCGATTAAAAGTGTTTCATTATCCAGATAACAAAACCTTGTTGATGAAGAACTACCCCAAGACATCTTGTAATTATTCCTGTCAGTTTTTTTCTTACATTTTTAACGGTTTATTGCCCGATATCTGGTTTAAACCCTCTTACCTTTGTTTCGGTAATGGGACGAAAATCGCTACTATCTCACTCGCACTGTAATGTATATGGCAAATGACCGAAACTTCTTTTTTTGGGGCCTTCAATTTGTTATGAGTTTGCGCATTGATGGGACGCCTTCCATTCCGGTTGATTAAGTAATGTGAAAGTCTGTAGATTAGTGTTGACAGTGGGATTGTGAAGTGGGTCCATTTCAATAAATTATTAGGCCTTGGTCAATTTAATGAAACTCCATCACTTCTCGTGCACCCATAGTCTGCATAATAAATTGATAGCGTATTCATTTAAATTGTATCGAAATCACTCACATATGCTCCCAAAAACGAATTTAACTGAAATGCTCTAAATTGTATTGTCAAGAGGTACAATCTGGTATCATACGAAACTAGACCTATGTCTTAAATCTATGATCTTCGTAGCTGTAGCAGTATATTTGTGACATGTGGATCTCCCTAGTAAGTTGGCAACTACTCGATCGCCGATAATTTATTGTAATTACAGATTATTAACCAGTCCCGCAAAGCAAATCTCTATTCCAATCGTCATAATAAAGTATAAACAAATAATTAATTCTATCTTGATCGTAAACTGAATAGCTTAATTACAGTGCGTAGGAATCAAACAATATATCTTTCATATTACACAGATGCCTTTTGGGTTACGCCCTGCATGGCTTGAGGTCACCACGTCATTCATTATAATATCTTTCTTCTGATGTTGATTAGTAAGTCAGTAACATTGATTTACGGAGATCTAAAAACCGATTGAGACTTCAAACAATGATTTACATCTGTGATGGTCATAGCATAAATGCCTTTTAACTGTGACGCCTGTATCTCCAAATCGGCAACATACGTTTTGAAAAGCGAATTATCATTTAATTTTTTATTATATGAAGTATGTACTTGCAGTTTATTATGAAGCCGTAGGTTGAAGAGTGAGTTATAATAAATGATAACGTTGTTTCGCTTTGACAGACGACTACCGATATTGTTTCAAGCTGACAGGAGGGTCAATGTGCTTCAGCATGGCCATAAGGGAAACGACGTCGGACGTCGTCGTCGCCTTTACTGACGACGGCGACATGCTTTGTATCAGCGTCGTGTTGTCGCTTGTACGATGGGCATTACGTGAATCATTTGTCACTTGTGATTCCACAAGTCCCTTTAGGACAGTTGACCATTTGTCAGTTTGGAAATGTTACGCTGGGGAGATGTCACGACGTTGCAACAGAATAATACAGGCGTCGCGAAGATGGAAACCGGCGGGCTTTCGGGAGCAATCTGGTGGAAAGGAAACCTAGAGGGTGATGCTGCATGGTGCTGATCTAAGACATTTGAAATGACAAACTTTTAGTAGTGGCAACTGGGTGTTTCTCATATATATATAGGTGGGTGGGTACGTACAAGTTAGCGTATTATTATAATGAAGAGGGTGTCATTGCTAGGACTACTGAGGAAACTCCTTGCGGTTTTCCCGTGTTTCCTTAGGTGTGTGGACGTTGGTTGCTGCGCACTTGAAATAATAGAAGTGATTGTCCAGCGCGCCTCTTATGCATTTCGCATGTCTTTTGGTTTCTTCGTTCGGCTCGGTTTTACCAGTTTTACAGAGATATCTCTGAGACTCTGAGAAACAGTATACATTTTTCGGCCGTTGATTGGTTGTTGCTGTATGGAATTTGACTGAACTCTCAAATGTACTCTCCCGAGCTGAGAAAGAGGTAAAACCGATACTTGGTCCAACACACAATGTCTATGGAGCTACATCTAACGATTGGCACACCATGTAAAACAATATGGCTTGCCAGAGCGACTAACACAACTCTACACAATTCTATAAATGTAGTCTCTATTTTCTTTCCGCTAATTCTCCTCTCCACCTTTTCATATCTTCCCAGTTCCCCCCATATTTCTTCCAGGTCCACTTTTAACCAATCTTCTCCCCTCTCTTCTTCAGTTTCCCGAATCTGCTCAATCCACCTCCCTCTCGTTCTTCCGACTCTTCGTCGCTGGTAAGCTTTTCTCAACGCTTTCCTAGACATCCTCTCTATGTCCATCCTTTCCAATTGTCCATACATGTTAATTCTTACCATTCTACGCTTGAAAGTGAGCTTTTCTTTGGGGGCTTTTGATATAAAAGATAAACGGCGTTTGCTTTTTATTTTTTACAGTTACAGGTGGGTGGAAAAGGAGGTGGTATGCACGCAATTTTTTAGAGCTCATATATCCCGTCCCACTAAATTTCTGGACTCCTTAAAGCACGTGAATGTTTAAATGTATGGTGTTTCGTGCTATGTTTCTTGCTTTTGATTTTTTGTGGTATTTATTGACGCACTGTATTGCCAACTGGCCCTGTGGCACTGGTCTATTGGCGTCGGTGAATGATAGGGTGATAAAAAGGATGATAATTTACCTAACAGGAAAGAGGGGTAAACCCGGTGCCGGCACGTAGCCTACTCCTGTCGAAATGCACCAAGGGGACCACCGTATAACGTCCCTTCCGAAGGACGGTACAACGCGAGCAGCATGGGATTCCTCCACTAATCCGTACTGTCGAGAGGTGGATTGCAAGGGGAGTGAAGCTGTCGCACTGACTTCATATATTTCTTACAGTGGGTGCCCACTGCGGCCTGGCATTGGCAACATTGTCCTTTACTAAACAATCCGAAAGGAATTGCTTTATAGCTTCGAAGTGCAGCTATAACATAAAATCGCATTTTCTAAACGATTCAGGTCATGCCGATTCGGACAGGAAATGCAGTTTAGCTTTATTGGCATATCGAGCACGTCTGTCTATTTCATGACCCTGCTGCAGATAGAACACGAAGTCACACTTAGTTTCCACGAAGATTGTATCTCATCGAGCAATAACAAGACATGCGGTGGTCGATGGAGCGTACGTCACTCGTGTTTGAACGAACGGTCATTTTGAGCGAAACGCTTTTCAAATCCGCTTTTCTGACTCTCGAGTCTATAGCAATAGTTGTTCTTGTTCCAAAATTAATGTGATGTGCTCTTTTTTCTCACAGATGCTTGGTCATTTCAACGACTGGCCGTCACTCCGCTAGAACGCACTTGCGATATTATTCGTACTATCAATTAAAAGGATTACGCCTCACAAAATACACACACACACACACACACACACACACACACACACACACACACACACACACCACACGTGTCACAAGTACACACAGTGGGGAAAATCTAACTGATTATTATTAGGAGTTCTACTTGACTTACCAATGAGCTTAAGTTAATTGATGTATCTTATCATTGATTGAGCTGTTCTCGTACATCATAGTCAAAAAAAGAAACACTCCCTTTTTATTATGCCTTTAATTAAAAACATGTTTTAACGCTGTTCCTAACAGATACAATAACCATAAAACTACAGCAAGATTAACGACCTACTTCGATAGATGTTAATTAGGATCTCCTGCGATGAAGCCAAATTCTGGTTATGAATTATGGCGAGAATGGCTAGTTTAGGACCTGCGGAGTGCGGGGCCGTACAAATAGACGCTGTTGGCGTAGACAGGCTATTCACGTGAAATCTTGATCAATAATAAAATATTTTCATCATCTTCCCCCGCTCATTTTACACACTGAATGTCACACAAAAAGCAATCAAACGAAGTATGTGTATAAAAATGCATATTATGAACAAATAATATTATGCGAATCTGGTCCAACTATTATAGGCGTAGTTCCTTGATTTTTAACAGATCTATCGTCATTTATCTCTAGGATTCATTATACTTTTTGCAGCTGCCAGTATTCCAATATCGCATGTTAATCAATTATTTTCTTCACATTACAACTAGATAAATAATGAATTGAGTACAACAGTAATTAATCACATAAAATAAATAATATAATTTGGCTTAGACTTTACACACAACACAATATGAACTACAAAACGCGATATTGGGCGGTCTGCTTCAACACTGGGCATGATGGACCAGTACATGAACGAACTGCGGCCGCGGCGGCGGCCATGCTGTTCAATAACGTTGTACAAGCAGCGAGATGAAGCCCCAGCATCCGGCAGAGCGGCAAGATCAAAGAAGACCACATGCACTCATCTGCCACTCAAGCCACGTTGCATTACATCACTGCCGAGAAGACCAATATGGCCATCCAGCTGTCGGCGCGGAAAACAAATCGGATAAAGTATAAACACACATTAATCATGTTGTACATGTTTGTTTTTCCATGTATAAATTGGGGAAGTTTACTCCAAAGCGGAAAAGCCAAGGGCGACATGTAGTTTTTGGTGCTTTTTTCTTGTGTCTTTGTTGGCTTTTTACGTGAGCTATTATAGTAAAATTCGAATTTAGAATAGCTGGTAATTCAATAGTTCAACGCAATTACTACTTTGTTTTAATGGCTCCTTTTGATTGATTATGTGGTGTTTAACGACGCACCGTATTGACAATGTATTGTCGAAACTAGCCCTGTGACACTGGTAAATTGGCGTCGGTGAATGATGGGGATAGAATGATAGGTGAATGATGAATGACGGTGATGATGAACCTAGTAGGGAAGAGGGGAAGCCCGGTACCGGCGCGTAGCCTACTCCTCTCGAAAAGCACCAAGAGGACCACTGCTTAACGTCACTTCCGAAGGACGGTACAGCTGGAACCGCATGGGATTCCTCCACTAATCCGTGGTGTCGAGAGGTGCAAGGGGAGTGAAGCTGCTGTACTAACTTCAAACCCTCCAACCTCTCTCCCGAACAGAAATGGACATTGGTTTTAATAGTCACCCATCCGACCTTTGGTCCACCGCAATGCTGCTTAACGTCGGTGATCTCACGAGAACCGGTGTATCCAGCATGCCAAACCGTTCGGATATGGCTCCTTTTGGTTGGTTCTAAAGAAATAGACTGTGTATTACGTAAAGAATATATTGTTTAACGACGCACTCGACTCTTCATCCTACAGCATTGAGCATACTCATATAGCGTCGGTAAATGACACAGGGTATTAAGAGGGTGATATCAAACCTAACAAAAGGGAAACCGAGTTCTGGCACGTAGCCGTTTAACGTCCCTACCGAAGGACGGTATAACTTGAACAGCAGGATTTCTCTACTAATCCGTGCTGTCCATATATTACTAACAAGGGTGGTGAAGCTGCTGTACTACTTTCAAACCCTCCAACCTCTCTCCCGAAAATAAATTAACCTTTGTGTGCATGGCCATCCGTCCATTCTTTAATCCACCGCAATGTTGATTAACTTCGGTGATCTCACGAGAACCGGTGTATCCAACAAGCCAAACCGTTATAGGCTCCAGCCCTTTTAATTCCCATATTCGTTTTTTTTTTAAATTTGCTAAACTGAAAATATGACCATGAAAAAGGCAAGGTGTGAGTTGTAGCTACGACGATCCCTATTAATCATCATGCTTACAGCCTCTCTTTCCTCCCTCTGGGTCTCATCTCGATTTTTTGCGAACTTAACATAAAAGTCTAAGAAGGTCTGTGTTTTAATAACTTTATTTACAATCAAGTTGGTACGTATGCGTTTCAATTGTTTTAATGCTTTATTTTGAGTAAATACCAAAGTGTTCAAGATGTGTGCCAGAATGTAGGATGTACAGCTATTAAGAAATTTCCATTTTATGATTCTGAATAAGACTTTACTACGTTCAGAAGATAATTCTGACAGTGGTTGCATTTGCACTGATTGCTGGTTCGATGTGCATGCGGCTGCATGCTGCATGATTTTCTGCGGTCGCCGGGACGCAGTTTACCATGGTTTGCCCTTCGACCTCATCAAGGGACCGCATCAACCACCCACCACCGCCGCCACTGCTGCTTGAGGGAAAGGTTACGCATCACCGAAGCCGCATGCAATGAATGGCTAATTGCACAATAATTACTATCATTTACACCCTTCTACAGATCTGCCCAGCATCTTGCTAGTAGGTGGCGAATGAGCTCGTCCTTTGTTCTGTTCTGCACATTATAATTAAAATGAATTGTAAGTCACAATAGAATAATTGTAGACAGACAGACAACATGCATAATGCAAGAAATACATTATATAATATACATGAATATGGCATCTCCATCGCAATAGAAATTTTCTGTTTTTTTTTTCTTGTCGTGTGACCGTCGGCTTGGATCTTCGCCGGGAAAATCCTATGTAAAGTGTTTTTCATGTGGTTGTTGGAAGAAGAATGAAGATTTATAGGGTTGGTATGGCGAAGTCGGAAAGGGTTGCTGTTGCGATGAGCTGTTTCGAGCCTTGGCTGTCGAGGTGAGCGATACGTAGTGGCTTGGATCCTCGGTTTTCTCCATACCACCTCGCAGCCTGGAGGCAGGCACTAATCAAGCGTTTTACACGGCGGGGAACACTTACGTCAGTTTATAACCTGATGAATAAATAAAGCTATCTAGAGACCAATTTATCATTTCCAGCACATTTCAGGCATCATAAATTTCCTACCCCCTTTGTAAAGTAGATAGAAGCCGTGTCCATAAACAAACTATAAAAAAAACTTTGGGAAAACAAATTAAAATTTCTAGGAAAAAATCTGTTACTAAACATTGCGTGTATTCTCTGATATCTACAGCTAAAAGCTTGATTTACTGATGCAGTAAAGGGTGCGAGAATAATTGTCACCGAACTTATACAAATCTTCTCTGCAGCCTACACGTGGTATCTCGCGTCGTGTGGGCATCGGTCATGACGTTTGGATGAGCTGCAACTCAAAATGTAGACTGCGAAAGCAGCTTGAGGTCTTTTTTTCTCCAAACTGTGTTTGTTTGCATAAATGGTTTTTGAAAGACAGGTCTAATAGATAAGTGTGGCATCCATGGTATTGAGATATAGCATGCGTTGCTCTTGTGGGCGCTGGGTGTGGAAGTGTCGGTTACCCTTGCCTGTCACTCACGCGAGAGTGATGAGATGATTGACAGCTGGAAGAGCTCTGCTGGCAGAGCCACATCACTTCACTCCCCTCGCCCCGCCCTTCTAGCGTGTACGGTATTAATTAATTTCCTTGCCGCCAAAGGTGCGTCGCTGTTGCGCCGCTTGGAATTCTCTGTAGTCTAGTAAATAAACAATCTAATAAAAAATTCGATCGCAGAGTGCAACTTGATTTTGAATATTTAGACAACAATTTTTACTCTTTGAGCTATTGAGGAAATGCGCGCATGTTTATAGGTTGTAAAGAGAAGAAACCAAATGGTTCATGTTTTTCAACAACGGAATTCATCATATGAATTCACTCAAGTCAGCTCATCAAAAGATCAAGAGAAAAAGAAATCTAGATTCCTAACATCAGAGAAGGAACATTTAAAAGAAATGAAAACAAGAATAAGCTGAGACGAGAAACTGTTGAATTGTGTTCTTCTTGTGTATAAACGAGGCGGCAAGTGAGGAAACTAATGAGCGAGTGTCTGTTGAAAAGGAGAACGACAGACAGACATACAGACCAACAAAGACAGGAGCTGACATTAGCTGTTTGCTTGTCCAGCCGTAAAATGTCTACTGCCACGACTGCACGATTCCATGCCAGTCAAAAGAAGAAAGAAGAAGAAGAGGAAGAGGAAGACAGCCACGAGCATAGGATCATGTTCTCTTTCTAGATTGCTCTCGTTCCTCTTCGCTCTTTTCGTCTTTCATACGAAATGACTGCAGAAAAAGAAGATAGATTTTAAAAATGTAAGAGGCCATCCCCCACACTATGTCACTGTCACCTTGTAATTACCCATCAACCCGACATCCGCCAGAACAGCGGTGCTGTTATCTCTCGGCGACTTGCGGTAGCTAGCAAGCTGGGAAGGAAAAACTCGAATGAGAAAAATAAACAAATTAGCACTGCCATTTCAGGGAGATACATAATATTAGTTATTTACGTTTGTGCAATTAACTTAATTAACTCGGTGTTACCGCCGTGTCAGGCGACACGAATTATAAATAGATGTTACCTGACAGCTACAACTTATCGCTCCTGATGGAAATCTATGGATATCGTCGACAGCAAGGTGTGTGTTATCACCATATCCAATTTGTTGCAAGGCATCTAAGACGATTAAACTGCTCACATACTCAGACCAATCCGATCTCCATCTGCTGATTGCCCAATTTTAAGAATCGGTTTCTTTTGTCATATGATGCAGCCTATATATTTTGTTATTATAAAAAAATGGACGTTCCACATATTCGTTAAAAATAATTTTGATAATTTACAATCCACGTAAGACATCCACACATACAAATGAAACTCATAAATAGCATTATGAAAGTTTTCAAAAATAACTGGGAAACGTATCAACTGAAGTCCGCTGCCAAGATCTTGGCGTATGACATAGCGAAAAGTGGCTCGGTTGTCGTGGTAACAGGCAGGCTAAACGAGATGAGACAGGTGATGTTAATAAAATATACGCTATGGCAACGCCATGCTAGTTGGACGCTTTGCGGCGTCAATCCCTTACTATACGGTTCTCTGCTCGCCTCGGCTGCTCGATTAATGTGCCAGCCATGACACATTACTTAAAGTCTGAAACAATGCAACACCTTGATAGCATCTACACAACACAACTCATATTTGTGTCTGTCATGACAGCGGTATTATTTGTGTGTTGTCATGACAGGGTTATTATTTGTGTTACTTGTTCAAAAGATTAATTTATATCTTAATAGAAATAATTTTAATGGGATTCACAAATAATGAAGTTCAATCAGTGTTGAATAATGAATGCGGGTTTCTTTTGTATTCTTACGGGAAATCTGAGAGCGCACACTATCTCTGAGAAAAATCATCAGTCATAAAGAAAGATGGAGCGAGCAGTGATTTATAGCACGAAGTCACCAAGTCCTAAAGTATAACTGCACAGATCAAGCAATGGCAACAGCCGGGATGTTAATTTGAGAAAAATACTTCAAATATTACCAGCGTCCAGCAGATTTCTCGATCGCACCGACAAAAGCTCAATATCAAAGAATCTCGTATATAAGATCAGTAAAAAAATACGTAAAATGTGTACTCTTCACTGTAGAGACAGCCGGTGCGTTGCGAAGCCAAAGTCTGTAGAAACGCTAACCATGCGGCGAGATCAAAGTCATAAAATTAACCACTTAAGATTATGTGAAAGATGTTTGGCCAAGTCAAGTCAGGCCAAGTGAAAGACGTCAGCGATGGCCCGATGGCACGAAACAAGGTTCAAGATCACTGACGCGAAGCGTCGTAATATCTGGGGCAGTTAGGTGATAAAGTCGAAATAGTGCGATCGTAAACTATAGCTCTCAAAAAAGTTTCTCATAAATCATGTGAACTCTTTTAGATATAACTAGGCAGGAGGTTTTCTAGCTGTCAGAGCAATGTTATCCAACATGGATGCCACTAAGAAAGATGGCCGTCCCTAGGAGCAAGACGGCCAGCATCTATATAAAAGGTTCCTCAAGAACCATTCATTTTCTTTCGTGAAGAATTTATTTCCGCGTAAGGTTCCAAGTTTCGAACTGCAACATTTGTCTTTCTGGCACGTTTAACTCTTTGCGTCGTCTATGTGTTACAACCCAGAGCAACCTCACCCCTTCCATCAACCTATACATCTCACCCTTCTAGCTAACTATAACACCGTAACCTTTCGGGGCATCTTTCTTACAAGATTAATAAAGATGTCTGTTTAGCTTGGTGGTGATAAAATATTTCGTACCAGATGAGTTTATAGCATGCACTTAATTATACGGAGGAACAAAATATTAGATCTCGTCGGTCATATTTTTTAAGCTTCAACTTTTGCCCTGAAGCATGGCGATAAATACTGAGACGTAATACAATCTTTAATTTCCATTCAGGACTGCTGGGTAATATCCTTCACTCACTGCACTGCTATTTAAATTTCAATTGGTTCATATTTATTTATGTTCATTCGAAAATAATGATACGTATCGACCTTATAGTCCCACGCCGTAGTTATCATAGTTGCAGTGGTGCTAGATCATTGCAAGTTATAATTGTTGCTTTGACAGGGCGTTAGCAAAATTATGAACAAATAGCATAATAAAGTCCAGAGTTGTGGGTGGTTTCTCTCAATGAATGGACGAGGAATGATGGTTTGTTTTCGTGGTTGTTGTTCGTTCTATTTGTAATCATTGGGACAATTTTGTTTGCTAATGTTCATTTTCTTTGGCATAATTCTTTGGTGACTTGCGCTGGTCTAATGAGCGGAAAATATGGCGTGTAGCTCACCTAAAACATGGGCATATATTTGGACACCCAAAGATTTGGTTTGGCACCGAACAATATTTGAAACCACAGTTAGAGATGGCAAGCTCATGTTTAAAAATAAAAGGAAACTTTTGTGGATTTGTGGCCCCATATTTATTAATGTATTTCTTAAAAAAACTAGTGCTAAAATTGGTCAGAAGACATAAGTCTAAAAAATTTAATCATGTATTTCTTAATTTGGCGATTGGTGTTGATTCCGCATTTCTACGTAGTCTGGTTCCCATTAGGATTTTAATTCCTAAACAGCCATATATGAAGCTTATACTAGCAAAAGTGCAACACTGGAAACATTGCTCCTTGATACACACATTTGGCCCCAAAACTTTTCAATATTTGCCAGCAATATTTGCCATGGACCAGCATATAATTTTTATAGAATGGTACCACAAACTCTTGAGGACCTCTTCCAAAATTTGAGGCGTGGCGATGGACATTATATTAAGCCGATGAGTCAATTCGTGAATTTTATCACAATTTTCTCAGTCAAAAATAAATATAAACTTCGAAGCGCCAAATTCCTATCCCTGTAAGTAACAAAGTCATTTCAACATAGGTACCTGACGTGATCTAATAAAACATAAAGCATACACTTATAAAACTTGCTCGAATAATCTTGATGAACGGTTGTAGCTTATAAATATGACACGTCCCTGGGCAATATTTCTCTGTCGTGATAATGACGGTCATCAAGTATGCCCCCTGGGGGGCTTCGCGGCGGTCCGTGGGTCGACTCTTATCCCGTCGGTCCGGGGCCCCCGCCATGGCCCCCGTCATGGCCCCCGTCTGTGGCCCCCGTCCAACGTGTATGTATGTCTCACTCAGCATGCCTGCTAGACACAACTCATTACAATATGTTCAACGACTTAGCAGGTGTCTAACCAACTCATATCTCTCGGGCTCATGGGAAGAAAGAAATATATGAATCGTTACCATATGGAATGGAAATGGAATGTATTCTGGCGAGCTTATGGACACGATGGCAATTAGCTCCTTCGCCATAACTCGTGAAGAATAGTTTGAGATTAGAGGAGTCCGTAATTTACATTATCAGTACATAAAAAATACATGTTTTTTGTAATAAAATAAAGATAATATGCCATTTTTTACATGTTCATAGCAATGTTATTTTTTAAATCAAGGGCTTTGTTATCTAACATTTTTCTTTGGCTACTTACAAAAATGCAGAAAACTTTCTTTGACCTACGTTTATCGAGCCAATATAAATGTCACTTCAATAGTTTATGCTCAAAAGTTATCACTGCATCTAATACTCTGTAAATTATAATAATTATAAAATAGCGCTTGCAGTTAAAGTCGAAGCTTATTTGCCATAAATCTTGTTCTTAGGTGATTCCGTGACTGACCGATTAAATCGTTTTGGTAAACTATAGTAACTAGTAACAAGACCTAGTCTGAGTTTGCCGAGCGGCAACATTGATTTGTGTTTGCTCAGTCGCACGTTATCTTGATTGAAGCACAACCTTTTAAAATACATATCAAATCACGCTAATCAGGTAAACCCACTGGTATAAGCTCAGGATGAAGAAACGGTTTCTTTGGCGAGGCGATAGCATGGAGTGTTCAGGACCACTCCTTGGTCTTACAGATCAGCAGCTCAGCCTCCTCTAACGAACCGATACAACCTGTTTGACTCTAAGGATAGGCAACTCTTTCTGAACGCACGCACAGTAGGTAGATACAAGTTATTACTTATTAGATAGAATGATATTGCCTTTTTTCATTTGAGTTACGACACTCCATGCTCATAAGACTTTCCCCACTCACAGTTTTCGAATAATTTATCGCTGAAGCGGTCCCATAAAACATTTTCCGGTGCTGCAGGCCCCAGCTACTCCACCTGTTTTTTCTTCTATTTCTCGCATTCTTCGTGTAGCTGAAAGTAAGGTAATCTTGGGTGACACTTGACAAAAGAGTTAAAAATATTTGCTGACTTGGAAATTCTGTACACTTGGTATATGGGTAAATTCAGGGGCAGTAGCTAGGCTGGTACTACTTTTCAAACGTATAATTGACACCATCTTGCAAAAGCTGATTTACAAAAATGATGGTTCCCAAATGATCGAAATAGACTTGTAGAAAAGAAAACTCTCTGTGTAAAAATAATATAAAGCTATTACCTACCTATTATTGTACAAAAAGTTCTTGTTATAAATAAAATGGATAACATACTCATATTTTACAGCTTCAGAATAGGTCGCTTATAAACTTTGACGTTTATAAAATGTGTTATCCAATCAACCAGGAAATTGTGCTTTAAACATTATTTACTATCGTTTTAATCAAACGATGGAAGATTCCTGTAATCCGATATTAAAGATATACCTTAAATGTCAAGCCGTAAATTATTTCCATGTTTGAGCGCCATTCCGAGAAAAGTTGTATAGCGAATTATCGGTGCTTGTGCATGGCATATGTGTGCTGTTATCATGTAGTTAACTTGTTTATTACGCTCGTATATTTGTCTTTGTTCGGTCTCAAGAAACATTGAAAAGTGTTAAACATAAAGCGCGGCACTAAAGTCGTAAACAAGCTGTTTTACTGGTTACCTGTACAACACATTGTATAGTATATTT
>QKMV01000560.1:0-21332 GCA_003287335.1 Lednia tumana
CAACGTTTCGCTAACTTTGCTGAAAGCTTCTTCTGGGCAAGCCTGGCAGATTTTTACGTGAACAAGAACTTATATAGTCAGAAGACATGAGTCTTAAAAATGTAATGTTATAAATTGTTTAGATGAATTAATATCGATACAGTGAGGTTAGGATTGCTGGTACGGTAATCTGACAGCCTTACCTACCCAGAAAAACAAGAGGGACGTGTGTCGATTAACTCAGTTGGATGAGCACTCGACCGGCAATCTAGGGGTCCCGGGTTTGATTTTTGGATTGGAGGCACGTTTTTCCTGTTTCGCTTCGCTTCCATAAACTGTTGGCTTCGCAGTCACGTTTCCACCACCGCAGGCGTTTGCGTCACATTGCCACTGCACATGCTGGATAAAAGATGTTGGTTTAATAACTAGGTAAAAGCTAGGGATATCGGCAGGTTTCCATGCAGTCGATTACGTTTATGTATAACAATTGCTATCCGAGTGTGATTTGAGGGCTATGTGATTTGGCCACTTCATTTATCTCGAGCAGCTTTTTCCGAATATCTAGAAATCTTTTTCGATTTTTTATGGGTAACCTGGTTTTGCCTTGTACCCTTGGATGTGTATTGTGACAGGTGTCCTTGCTTTTTGCCGCAGTCCGTGCTGAACTGGCAGTTTGTGCATTCGCTGCACCTCTGGCTCGACGTGTTGGGAGCAGACAAGCCCACACTTCGCCCGCTGCTCTACCCGGTCGTTCAGGTCAGTGAGCCCCCCCCCCCCCCCCCCCCCCCCCCCCCCCCCCCCCCCCAATTCCACGCTACCACACTCTGGTTATGCCCACAGATTTGCTCCGATTGAGTAGTGATGTAGATGCATCATATATTTTTCATCATTCGGTAAGTTTATATTTGCGAAAATTTTACGAATTTTGCTGAACACTATAAAAGTAACTATGTAAAGTAACACTGTCTGAAAATTCGTTGCAGTTTTCATATTAATCAGCAATCATGTTGAGAAATTTGCATTTCTGGATGGCTTTTTTTCCAATACTCATCTTAAGAGTTATTATACAACTATAAGTGAGAAATACATTAAGTGGCATCCCTTACTTCCTTGGTTACATTTTGGCAACATTTCATCAAGCTAAAATTCAAATTAGCTTATCTCAAAAGTCATAACTGTCATTTGCTAAGCTTAGAAACATTTTCCTGGACTAGATTAAGAGCTGGAGACTCGAGAATATTACCACACAATATTTTCCGTTGTAAGTTTATATTTAGACCCAATTTTGCAGGAAAATTTTGCAAAAATTTCATGTTTCTGTGAAGAAATGAAGCTAAATTGGTGCTTTTTACAGAAAAAAAAACTATCGGAATGTTTTTCGAGTGGATCTATTTTCGTATTGTACTAAGCCTCGCTATTTTTGCACTATTTTTCATAAATCACACCTGTGCTTTATTTCAATGCTGCAAAATGAACAGAGAGAGATACGTCCAAAACTTGGCCAATTTAGCACAGGGCAAACTGAGAGGCAGTGTTACTTTAATAATGCTTCATGCAAGGTAGTTGAATTGAGTTTCCATACTCTCGATAGAAATTGGGGCAATTAGTTGGCCGCTGGGCACGGTAAAGCTGATCTCCACTTGGTAGTTGCAGTACTATCCACTTCATGCACTGCACTGTCAGAATGCCAGGGTTGTTACCATGCTACTCAACCCAAACATCTAGCTGTTTTTTAACCCAGTGTAAACAACCCATTAAAATCCCAAAAACCCCAAACTTTACTCATTTTCCATGAAATTTTACGTTTAGCTTTCTTCGGACTGGAGCTGGTTCACTGGCAAAATAAGGTGTGCCTGCATGAACTGATTTTGAAATAACTTGGCTCCTGAACCCTTGACAACTTGGAATTTGCCTCCAAGGTTCTCCAAGGAACTTTCAAGCTCGTTGAACTCTCTACCAACGAGACCAACTAAAACCAACCAAAAAGCTTGCTTTAGTTTTGTTTTAGAGCAAAGCTAACAAAAATATACTGAAATTGAAAAAACTCGCTAACAAAACCCAATGCAACTCACAAGGCTGGATTTTTTACAACTGCACCGAAGGCTGCATTAACGAACGTTGTTGTCCCACAGGTGACGCTGGGCACGGTGAAGCTGATCCCCACAACGCAGTACTACCCTCTGCGCCTGCACTGCGTACGAATGCTGCTGACTCTCCAGGAGCGCACCGGCACCTTTGTCCCGGTGCTTCCGCTGCTTATGGAGGTGCTGACTGGGCTGGACGTTAACAAGCGCGCGACGGCCGTGTCGATGAAGCCCATGGACCTGAGCTGCATTCTAAGGGTGTCCAAACCGGAGCAGCACGAGAAGAGCTTCAAGGATGCGTTGGTCGAGGCCGTGTTTCTGCACACGCTGCAAGCTGCGGCTAACCAGGCACACACCATCGGCTACCCGGACCTTGTGCGCCCTACCGTCTTGCACGTACGTTTCCTAGGATCCTATCGAACAGATGGCCACCCCAAGTGTAATGCAGTGTTGCAGCGAATCTCCACTCGTGTGCATTTTGAGATTAATTTTAACCCTTTCACTGCTGAGTTTCTACTGGCTTGAATAGCTTACTGTGCTAGGTATTTTTAGTCAAAGCATAGAAGTTGCTTTCAAAACTTATTGAAACCGTACTTGTGAGCTGCCTATCAGCTTGCCATTTTATCAAATGATAGTTTAATGTCAATTACTTTAGACTCGTTTCCACCTCCTACCCACTAATTTCACTTTGAAGAGATCTACCACCCATAATTGTTAAATTCACATGAGAGGTGCCGTCACTTCTGGCTAGCTCAGCAGTGTGGGAGACTGGGATTCGAGTCCCTGACCAGACAGACATTTTATGGGCTGTGGGCTTGTTTGCTGATAGACTGATTGTGACAGCTAATTAACGAGATGTGCGTTTGTTGCAGCTGCGCAAGTTCCTGAAGACCTGCAAGGTTGGCAACTACTGCAAGAAGATCCGGTCACTAGTGGATAAGATGGAGGAGAACGCGCGCCTCGTGGAGGCACGCCGTAAGAGCTTCACGGCCAGTCTGAAAGTAGGTTATAGAGTGATGACCACTCGGTAGGATCAGACGCAGGGGCTCAATGATATTATAGTTGACCTAAAAGTGTAACCTCTTCACTAGAGTATATTGTCGCGCGTTAAAATGGTGAGCTCAGGATAGTCGGGACCTGACTAAGGATTGGTGGTAATCGATTGGCATGTAAGTTGATGCGGCGGAGTTAATGACCGTTTCACAGGCATCCGGTCAACTAGAAATGCGTCTGAATGTATTTTTTATCAGTCTTGTATACACAGCAAACAATAACAATAATTACAGCTACAACTTATAGGAAATAACACCGTCGATAATAATGGAAGCAGTTGATTAAAAATGTTGCCGATTAATAGTTCCTCACTCACTACCAGACTCCAGTTCTCACACCAAACGGTTTGGTGTGTTGGATACACCGGTTCTTCTTTTCTACGACGTATTTCACGCGATGTTTTAAGAAAGGTCATTGTTTTGGTTGCTCAAAATCTCCTTGTTTTTTGTCAAGAGGCTAATGAAATCGTTTAATTGTCGCGATAGGCCCCAGTTTCGATATCACGAAAAGCTTTCTATTGGGACAGTCGGGTACCAAGTAGGCGTAGACAGCAGATATTAGCAGAGTGCGTTTTCAGCACCAGTTCATTATCTTACCAATACTGATTTTCTACAGTGATATATATAACCAAATAATTAAATACAAGTAAAGTAAAAGTACATTGTGATCCAGAAACAATTCTCTGTCCGTAAATATAGTAAATACCAATTATAGGGACGTAAGTTTATTTATTTATAATTGTAATTATCTGTGGATAAAGTAATGGTACATAGTAGCATATAGAAATAGATAAATTACAATCTGGAGCTCATGGGAGTTTTTCAGCCACCTTCAATGTTAAAATAGCACTATTTCAGTACCATTATTTCCTTGAGTTTTCAACTGAGGGAGTTAATTATTTGTATGAAGGAAAGGATCACAAATGCCTAAAATAAGTGTGAGAGATTTTGGATGCGGCAAACATGGATCTTACGAATTTTGTTGATCGGTAGCCTTTTTTTTTCACATTTTCAGAGATGTTTATTTTTTATCTTTAAATGCAAGCAGAATTTATACACTACTTCTCTACCACTATTTGTGCGTAACACAACACAGAACACATGTAAAAAATGTCAAGACACTCTTGTAAATTGAGAACGTTCCGTGTACCTAGAATTGCAAGAAGTACATTCTAAGTAGACAGATGTCAAAGTTACACGTGATATGAGCAGAGGGCTGCGGTATGCTTTGACTGACGGAACCATCCGATTGTGCAGGAGCGCAAGGCGGTGGACGCATGGGAGACTACGCTGAAGACGGAGCAGTTGCCGCTGGTCACTTTCTACCGCGGACTGCAGGTCATAAACACGCGAGTGGCTGCCAAGGCCGCTACCGACAACGACAAGCTGGCTGACTTCGGCATTCCCACGATGAAGAAGCGGACCAAGGCGGCAAGAGACGGTCCACAAGAACCCGTCGTGCTGTTCCCCTCGGACTCGGACTCGGACTTGGGCTCGGACAGAAGGTGAGGCGGACAACCGACTTGATGGCAGGCTTCTTTTTCACCGTGCCCACAGGCCACTATTGTAATAATCCTGCAGTAGTGGTAGCTGACTAATAATCATCCATCATTGAATCGTGACTTATCATTCATCTGCTACTGAGTGCCGGTTTTTCCAACAGAGTTTAACGTTTATGCTACGTTTCCGTCTCTAAAATGCATGCGTTTTAGAGACGGAAACTTAGCTTAAACGGGCAATACTGGCCCTAAGAGTGAAAGTTTTGGGAATGAAGGTAATGGGAAAGAAGGTAGGGGGATGCAAAGGACAGGGTTGATGGAGGGGGTGAGGAAAAGAGAGACAAAAGAGGTTTGGAGATGTTTCTTATGTGTTGGGTTGGGCAGGAATCGGGATCTGGTTATCCACTGGCGGGCTAGCTCTCTGCGGTAAGCTTCTGTGGGATTGAAAGAGTAAGAATGATTCTCCTTTATTGTCAGTTCTTTTACAAACAACCACTGCGCACTATGTATGTTTCAATCAGTTAAATGCTCTTATTAGTATGTTAAGGTTGGTGCAAGAAAGCCGACGGATAGCTAGAACGATGGAAAGGCCGTTTGAGTGGTGGGGTACCTAAATTAGGGCAGAAAGCTAATAAAATACCCTTGAATACTACACACTAAATTTTGATGACTAAATTTATTTTGAGAGGAAAGGTGAGGGAATACAGCTTACCAGTAAATAAATTTGATGAGCCGTAAGAACTATAATAGAACAACCTATCTGCTCTGTGGTAGAGCACTTTTAAACAATTCGTTGAATGTTGGTCAAATTAACGGCATTGCCCTATTTGGAGATAATTGTAGGCCCAGATAAGGGCTTAGAAATATCGATGGTTATCCGACGTTTCGACGGCTATGGCGCCGTCATTTTCAAGGGAATGACTCGTCGGGATGGTGCCTTGATTTTATACACGGTCTGCCAACTTCAACACCAGCTCTCAAAACCTACGTTCAAAAATTCGTCGAATGCCTTCTTCACTAGAGGTAGTAGGTGGATGAATGCATACGTGACTCGTGTGTTACGTAACTTGAATCATGCGAAAAGTGTACGGCAGTTGCCAGTTTCGATGGAGCCGAGGGAAATGATGGTAGAGAAATAACAAATTTTCTGTTTTGCAGTGAGTCAAGATCAAAACCAACGAAGAAGAAGCGTAAATTGCCTCCTACAAAGAACACCAAGCCTAAGCAGTTGGACTTACAAGCTACGAAAGAAGAAGACCAGCCAGACGTTTTAGAAAACTTGAACATGGCAGATTTTTAACTGCTCGCTCGAGACCAATCGACGCAAGTTTTGAAATATGAGGGATGGTTTGGAGGCTTGTGGGGAAAGCTTCGTCTTACCTCGGAATAAAGTGTGTTCTGAAACCTTTAGCTGCTTGTGCTTTTTTTCTCCCAATGGTTTTCTTATTTACCCACCCAATTTTAGGTTAACATTTTAAAACCGAGAGTGGCAGAGATACCAAACTCGGAACTCTTAGAGGATTCAACTGCCTTTCTGACAAAATGTATTTGCAATTTCGTCAGAAAGCCATTAAAACTCTCTTGAAGTTCTCTATGTTTGGTGTCTGCTGCTTTCGGCTTAGCCGTAATTTTTAAAATAAACCTGAACTTGTGTGGATTTTTCCATTTGCCACTCATCCAGCCTGAAATTAATATTTTTACATTTTTATACTGTCATTGATATTTTTCCTTCCCTCTGCTTGTTAGGCCAGAGATAATTGTGTTGGCATATGACGTGGGCTAGATGTCGAGTAAGAATGATGAAAACAAGGCCTAGAAAGTACAGGTGAACTTTGACCTGGGTAATTTATTTCTTAAAATCAGGGTAAATGTTACTTACCAATAATCCTGAATGATTCTGCTTTGGTTGTTAGTGAAAATAGCACATTCCTCTATGCTTTTACAAAGTTTCAATGCATAGTGAGATAGATACGTTAAAGTGCCCTCTGGCTGTCATTAAAAATGAATCGTGATTTTGGGAGTGCTCAACGAGTTTGATAAGTTGCACAGCATCACTGCGCCCAATGTAACAGTTTACATTTGACGCATGACTTTGACGTTAACTATTTTTAAAATCTGTATGTGTAAGGAGTTGCTAGAAATGCAAGTTTTTGGGCCTCAGTAGTTGTAAAAACATTTTTGTACTCGGCAATTCTTACACGTGAAGAACGTAATTTACATTTTGCATCCGGCCCGTGATTTCCGCAAAGCGAGGGTATGGGAAATAAGAAATACATTCTGTTAAAGATTCACTTTTTTGTATAAGATTAGGATTTGGGAGGGGGGTTGTTTGGATGAGAAGAATTCCTTGATTGAAAAGTAGGAGGATTTAGGGAGTTAAGATTTGAGCCTGTCTCTTAATGTGGAGTAGGAAGGAGATGTTTTTAACTTTTTATGACAGATGGAAGCTTGTTGTAAATAATAGTGCAAAGAGGGTGTCAACTGAAAGTTTGTGACTGGCAATGTGGATTGAGCTCACGCTCCTAGTTTTGTGGGTATAGACAGATGAATTGAGTAGAAACAGATGAGGGATTTTGATGACCATGGTGACGGCAATGAGGATGGTCAAGTTTTGAAGGAAAGTTTTTAAAAAGGTCTATGATTAACCCGTGACATGAAGTCTAATTTTTTACGTATTTTCAAATCTGTGTCCAAAAATTACTAGCTTAGTTTGAATACTCTATCTTTACAATTTTCGATTGAAGTTCGGTTTCCGCCTTACCGAAACTTACTTTATTTTTAAGTGGGAAAATGTGATTTTTGAACTTTGACTTTGACTCGTAAACAGCTGTGTGTACGATTAAGGACAAAATTGATATGTTCAACACATTTTTCTGATTCGGATCCGTTAATAAAATGCGTAACGTAGTTGTAATTTGTCCTGGGTCAAACATTTATAATGCCTAGGCTGGCCTAGGCTTTGGCACTTATTTTAAAGCTATGAATTATTTTAGCAGACATTATGTTGTTGATTTTGAAGGGAACTGAACGTGTAGAGACTAATGAGTCTCCCTGAAAATTTAATCTTCATTTTCAATGCATAGATTTAAATCTGACAGTTATTTCGAAGCATTTTCTCTTAGAATCTGGATCGGACATGTGAATTAATTTTAAATGGCTGCTGGGCCCGCGCTGTTTGTCGCTCTCGTTTGTTTTGAATAGGCAGTTAGTGAGAACGATGGCGGCAAACGTTTTGGACAATGTATTGTCGGGAAACATACAGATAGGCACAATACAGGCTTGGTTAACATCAAGGCATGATGCTGCTGTGAGTCAAATTAATAAGTACATTTATTTCATACATCTAGTCTTGCAAGCGATAGCATAATTTATCAAAATAGTTCGCTAACATTTTAGGTTAGTAGGGCAATTGTGGCATGGTCTAGCATGCTTTTCATGTTTTATGAACTAACTCGATTGAATTAATGGGTTACTAACGCCCGTATACTCATGAAAATTAACAATACTTTTATATCAGATTGGAATTGTTGAAAGAAAATGGCAGTGCTCTTTCTTTGCAGGTTGAACTGTACCAGTTTGACTGCTGCCAAGAGGCGTTCGTTGAACATTTCAATACAACTGTACATGCATCGGCCCAGAGGTAAAAAAATTGTATAATTTTCCAATTGAGCAGTGTACTGTTCTCGAAATAACATTTAGCGCGTTGTTATTGTAGAATGGCATTTAAGAGCTGCTTATGAATTGAGACCCGGAATTTTTCGCATTGGCGATAAGTGGAATAAAATTTTCTTAGTGCATATTTGCAGGACTGAAAACACCATTATTCGTGTATCAAAGTTGCTAGAAGACTTTTCGTTCAGTTGAAAACACCATTTATTCACGAGTAAATCGTTTATCCAAGTAGCTGGAAGACTATTTCTATAACTGAGATCAAATCAACTGTAATGACTAATGAGTGTAGGAAAAGTCCCCGTTAAGAAAGTGGGATACATCGTGAGGTCAGTTCTCACATATTATACTGGATATTAAAAAAAAAACACTGTAAAACGATGTTTTCCCGGCTGCTTACACCAAGTAGAAGCACTGCATGCGTCACAAAACAAACAAAATTTAAAAAAATACCTTATTTCACGTCACTACGCACCACTCACCGCAGCCAAAAGCTTGACACCATCATCGAACAGTGTGCATGGCATGGCCGCCAACCATCAAACAAAAAAAAACATTGCTCGGAATGTTCAGAACGACTAGGTACCGCAACTACTGACTACTAGGCTAACCCAAAAAAGTATTACTAGCTTGTAAGCCCTGTCAAATTTAAGTACCGGCTATAGAACTTCTGAGTACCTTCCCTAGGTAAGTACCAAAGCTCTTTGAAAAATTGTGGTTGTGGCATGCAACAATTGGTTCCACTTCCCCTCAACAAGCAGCTCAGCTGAAACTCTCGCACGCAACCAGCATGACCACAGGGAACAATGCTGACTGCTGGCAGCTAGAAGAAATAAAGTAAATAAATCCACATAAAACCAACTTGAAGCAAGGATGCTTGAAGCATTCTAATGGACCGCACATTTGTGGCAAAACCATGAGAAAACCCTATAAACTACCGTGCGTACTCACCTTCTAAAGTGACCAAAAGCGGCATTTAAAATTTCGACAAATTTTTACTAGAAACATCAGCTTATAAAAGTACAAAGGCCATACTCATTTATGGAGGCAGTCTTCCATGACGAGGAAGACTGCGGCGTCAACAGGGTCCACCTCAGTAAAGTGTTTAAATTTAACACAGTTGCCACTGTAGGTTGATGTCTGCCCATTATTTTGAAGCACAAGTGTATATTGGTGAGGGATCAAGTGGGACTATCTCTTGGGCTATGAATGTAGCACGTGGGGTCTTAAAGGGGCTAAAAAGTATTGAAGATATCAGTCAGGGCGCTTGGCGACGCGATTGGCGTGTGTATAGCGCAGGAATATGGGTAAAATGTGGCAAATTCCTTTGGTAATCAGTTGACTGTAGTTAAAGCATACACCAACCCATTAAGTGGCATAATGATCAAGAAATAAAATTACAGTCTACACTTTGACTGGTCGATCATTCTGATGGAAATTGCAAAAAAACACATGTCAGATCGACACTTTAAGCAACAACAACAATGTTTTTGTATTAAATGGAAATCTGTTCTCTGCGCTGTGTTTAATTTGGAACACAAAACGTGGAACACTAAACTGCACATTATAATTCAACAAATGATACTACGGAATCACAGTTTTCCACCGATCCCGAAAAACTTACATTCACAATATCACTGACTTTGTTTTCTTTGGTAAAAGATGCTGTGATAGCTGACATTAGAATTGGAATTTCAGCAAATTCGTAATGACATTTTTTTATTCATCTTGCTCTCATCGGATCTTTTTTTCACTGTAAGAAAAGGTGAGTAAACGGGGACTACAACAGTTTACCCCCAAATTAACCATGATCTCTCCCTGAAGAAGGGCCATGGATTTTTGTACTGAAAGTTAAGGTGCTGTTATTTATTTTCATTCGACTATTGTATGTGAAAATGTGTCAAATTTTTAAATTAAATCTTGACATTGAATGAAATGTCAATGTACAAAGTTAATTGCAATTTGTATTCAAAACCTATGAATGATTATTTTTTCCAGGATTCTGGAGGTGACCGCTAAAAGTGTGACCGGGAAAAAATTGAAAGCACCAAATAGGGGAGAAATTTCCTCAATAGATGAAACTGGAGGGAGCCAAGCTGAGACCAAGCCTCGAGTATGGAGTGCTAGGGTTAGCACTACCGATCTGAATTCATCAGAAAATATTTGTAAAGCGAATGCACCGAACGGGAACGACGCGTTTCTGGAAAAATTCCACGCTGCAGCCTTAAGTCGCGCCTGTCCTGATCTCAAGAATGATTTCTCACGAAGAAATATTAACATATCGCCAGAAAACAGCAGGAACTTCTCCCGCGTCTTTCCACAATCATCGTCAGATGGTGGGTCGTCCAGAGGTCGAAATTCTGCTAGTTTTGGAGATTTTATCACCAGAGACACACGGCAACGGAGAGGAAAACCTAATCGCTCCAAGAATTTCACTTCCAGGTGAAGCTATGAACATATGAAATACGGAATATGCGCATCGTCCAGATTTCATTCTCTATATTATGTACGGGTGGAGAGTTATTTCTGGATCACAAATGTACTTTTACATTTAATTTATGCCAATTTTTTGCTGCAGTTATGGCATTTTTTAGAAGGCATAATTTGCCAGAATTTTAACTAGAACTGAATAAGAGTAAT
Organism: Lednia tumana; assembly: GCA_003287335.1. Taxonomy (NCBI): domain Eukaryota; kingdom Metazoa; phylum Arthropoda; class Insecta; order Plecoptera; family Nemouridae; genus Lednia; species Lednia tumana. Next base: position 10,924 of record QKMV01000560.1, read on the forward strand.
GATTTCACCAAATAGGTTCAAGCCTACTTGATACCTAATCGTGTCAACAGGAAGCTGGGCTTGACATTGAAACCCTGGCAACAGACTGTCATAACAAATGAAATTACGTCACATGCCAGGCCGGAAGAAAAATAGGTGCTTTTGAAAAGTCAAATAAAGGCCCATTTTGAAACCAACCCAGATCGCTTAAAATACAACGTTAATAGAAAAGGAAAAAGAGATAAATTTTCTTATTTTTAGATGATCACAAAAAAGTTCGATGCACATTCCCCATTGACAACTTTAAACCACCTTATGGCCGCCTGAAGATGGGCATGCCGTCACATCCAAATACCGGAGCAAAACCGTTAAATTTAAATTTATTCTCTAGCGGCTGTAAAAGTCTCCAAGATTCTGTGAACATCATGCATTTCGCAGAAGAAATTTAGAGGAAAGAAAACGAAAGCTTTCGTTTCACAGTTGAGTGTGAATGAAAAATTGAAAAAAACCAAATGGAATTGAAATTTTACTTTGCCTTGTGGGTAAAGGTATAATTAAATCCAGTCAACTTTTAATTAAATATGTGCGAAATCCTGTGCAGAGTTTGCAAATGACGGTTTTTCAAATTGCATAAGATCCAAAAAGAACCATTTCTCAGGCTGGAGCAGTACCACAAATTGTCAGTTGAGTGAGTGCCCTAGCTAGGTAGGGTGATAGTAGGTACTGCGCCGGCTTGGGAACTGCTTTGGGCACTACGGTTTTTGCAACTATTGTTAGGCGGAAAATCTAGTCTGGAAGACAAAAGCTCTCCGCCATAATCCTCTCTACCCAGAGAAAGGCTCTCACGTGAAATTGTAAAGTCAAATAAAGTTAAATAAAACTTAAGTGCCTTGTACAGTGTCCTTAACAATACTATTACCCTACGTAAATATTTCTCTAACTTGAAATTTCTGTGTGTTTCTTAGACGCATAAACCCGACAAGCTTGAAAACATGGGAGTGTTCGGCACCGGGTTTCTCAGGCCCGGGTTTCTCAGGCCCAGGTTTCTCTGGGGAGGCGCCGTCAGCGTCCTTCACGGAAGAAGCGGCTATTCAGCCGGCCGCGGACCGGGACCAGGATGAGTTTGTGGCCGAGCGCGGATTGCTGCGCATCGAACGGCAGAAACCCCAGCAATACCCGGCCAGGATGCCCGCCATCTTGACCAGGTCAGACAAGTCAGATAACTTACCGGCTTTTCAGCTGGTACAACTGGGGGGCTCATCTAGGGGTCTCGACTGATGATTCTGATGATTAATGGATGATTAATCGAAATTCAACCAATTATCATTAGTGATTAATAAACTCAAATAATCAAATCTATTTTAGCCGAATCAATCAAAATATTTCAGAGGAATCAAATTTATTAATCTTACTTGGCTTTTCGAACCCTCGTTCCTCTTCGTACAAGAAAATTACTTCTCATTTATTTATTAAATTCCAGTCCAATTCTTCCAAAATCTATTGCTAGGGAAAAAATTAAATGACCATAATATGTTGGGATGGTAAATTGACCTAGGACCAAAGTTTTTGCTGCTCATCTTATCAATCCAAACTTGAAATATCTAGAAATATGTAGTTTTATGTGGATGTTACTTAGCAGTCACACCCGTAGGCCGTAACACACTGACACATGGTACCTATAACAGAACTTTGGAAAATCTGTAATAATTATCTGCACGGTTATTTTTTCATATGTTTAAGAGTGCTATTAGGTTGGCATATCTTACTTAGTCTATGATAAAAATATACTGTCGGTAAATGAATCCTCGAAGATTAGAGTTCTGCACTGCCAATTCGAATTGGGAACGAATGTCTGCAGGGTGATTACGTTACTTTAGATCCAGCTTAGTCGGCCAAAATCGATAACAAAGAGCAGGGTCTCGATAGAAAATTCGTATCAGTTTCCGCTGACAACGCCGGATTTAAAGTTACGTAATCGCCCTGCAGATTGACGTTACACCCATAACAGGAAGAAACACGGACCAGCATGACGATTAATCTCATTTTTTCCTCTTCTACAACCCCCAAGAAGTTAACAAAAAATTGGGCAATGAAAAAGTGTACAAATGGTCACACCTGTAACATGGAATGGCTGCCGTGCTCGCTTAGCGTTTGCCTTTTCTTGCACTTGAATAAAATACCCTTGGTTGCTCATCTATAAAATACCCCTGGCTGCTTGTGAATTAAATACCAATGGCAGCTCATGAATTAAATTCCCCTGATTTCTCATAAATACACTACCGTTAACTCCTCACCAATAAAACACCCGTTGCTGCTCATGTACAAAATACCTGGTTGCTCATGAATAAGATACCTTTTTTCAGCATATAAAAATATTATTATACCCAGTTATTAACAGTTTTTTTTAAAAGATACCTTTTAGTTGCAGGCTAGCTGCGGAAGTGGTATGCGTGGCCGATGACGCCGAGCCGAGTCGAATGGAGCAGAGGGACCGCGTGGAGAAGCTGTGCGGCATCTACTGTATGCTGCTCGACGTCAGCCTGATGCTGAACCTCACTTCTGAGCTCTGCTTCCTCACGAGCCTTCTAGTTGTGACCGACTCGCCCCGGGCTCAGCCCGATGCCCAGACAACCTCCAACTACGACCTTCTCGACTCAGTGCACAACTGTGTGTACTTTGCTACGCAGGCCTTGAACCGGCACCGTAAGCTGCTCGCCACGTACGACCGGGTGTCGCTCAAGCTGCTCGCAGAGAATGAGCGGATCGCGCGCTTCACGCCTGACCTGGCCGCTTACCTGGCCGAGCTTTTGGGGCAGCCGAGGGCGGTGACAGAAGCTACCCCGAGAGACGGCAGGGGAGCTAATGTCAACTTCCTCTGCGAGACGGACAACAGGGACAACTTCCCGTCCGAGTTCGCGTTCCACAGCTTCAAGAAGCAGCGCGATTTGTTCTACGAGGCGCTGCAGAGCTGGGAGAGCGGCCACATGTCGTCAAACTGGTCGTTTTCGCAGGCGCTCGGCACCAAGATCAGGCACATTGTCGGCGCCGGGAACGAGCATCCGACCAATCTTGTGCACTTCTGTCGGCTTTTCCGCTGCCAGCTGCTGGGGAACTGTTCGGGAACGGCGGAAAGCGTAAGTCGGTTTGACTTCCTTCACGCAGACGATGCGCTATTCAGTAAAAACTGAAGAAGACACGCTTTTAACACAGGAAACATGCTTCCTATGTTAACAGATCCTCTTTTGAAAAAAAAACATTAAAAAAACAATACGAACCCCACTAATAAATTCCCAATGTTTCGCAAACTGTGTAGTAGGCTTCATCCAGGGCAATTCTGAAGCCTACAATACAGTCCGCGAAACGTTGGGAATTTATTGGTGGAGTTCTTAGCAGTTTTACCCAGTTAAATAACAGTTTTTTTGGGAACTAGTGCTAAGATTAGGAAGTAGACATGAATCTAAAAAAATTAATAACAGTTCTTCTCTACTTGTAACCTTGTATAGCAGCCAAGTTTTGGACAAAGGGAGTGCTTTCCAAAACATAATGGTTGTACCTTGGACTATAGCCAGCGTTGGGGCTAACAACTTGACAATTTGCGGTGTGAAAAGTACGTCTCAAAGCGTTGCCGCACAACATTATTTATATGGGCTGGAAGGAAACATCCATGCTTGCTTCCAGGGACTAAAACCGAAAATCGGAAGAAATTGAAATTTTCAAAACCGGAAGCGTTATTCATGAATATTCGAAGAACGAAACTAGGAACAATCTGCTATATGTTTGACGTTTTTTTTCGGTTAGTTTTGGTTGTTCAATAGCTTAAAAGCCGAAAAAATGTCAAAATTTTTAATTTGTAGCTAAAGTTTCTAACAATTTTATTCATTTTCTTACTGAAATCGATTTGTAAGAGACATGGTTTTGTTCCGTTTCGACACCGGGGCAAACTTAGCAGTGAAAAAGCCAGAAAATGTTTGCTCTTTGCACGCAATTTCATACCTGAAATCTAAAAAATAACAAGCTCTCAAAACGCACGGAAAACTGGAATTAACCGGTTTCAAAACCGTGATTTTCTTGGAAGAGGCAAGAACAAAAAACAAATCCGTAATTTCTAACGGTCAAAGTCCCTGCTTTCCTCATATCATCCAAGCCTAGAATCTCCAGAACACACTTCATCCACGTAAACAGAAACATTTTTCAAAGATCGCCCTGAAGCAACTGATGCAATGCTGGAATCACAATCTAACCAACTCGAATAACTCTCAAACACGTTGTTCCACTTTCCAGAGCGATTGAAAAATGTCAAATCCTCTTGGTTCAAATTCTCCTTGTGTGATTTACCACTCATAATTATTAAATTCACTTCCGAAATATTCTACGCAGCTTAGCTCAGTTGATAGAGCAGTTGCCATGTTTGCAAGAGGTCCGGGGTTCCAGTGCCCGAGTAGGCAGGTGTTTTTAAAATGATATTAATTTTCTTGACTTTAATTATCTCATGAAACTTTCCAATAGTGGAGTTTGAGCTAGAGCTATACTAGAGAGCTTCGGCCCCTGTGGCAAAACATAATTGGCTGCAGTTGACTCGAGTAGTTACCTCAAAGTCAAAACGCACTAGTAGCCAGACTAGGAGCCGGTTTGGAAGAACCTGATAAAACACTAACAGTCCGTTAGCATCATCACCGTCTGATAGTCTTTGCCAAGTTTGTATTGGAATGAACTGCTAACATCATGGCAGGCCAGCAATTGTTGTGCTGATACGAAGGTGGACCTGAGCTAATAACGTTGTACGAGCCGAGACTGACGTTGAGCCTGACGTAATAACTTTTTCATTTGGCTACATTGTCTTATTTTATGCGTGAGTAGGCGACATCATCCACCTTAGACGATGACAACTGCTTGTGAGTGGTGTGTGTGTGTGTGTGGGGGGGGGGGGGCTAGACGTCTTTGTTTCTATATTTAATTATTTTCAAAGCTTTACATTTCTGCTTTTCCCGAAATTACCGTTCACAGTTCATACTGCCTTCATCTACCTGTATGTACTCTCCAGTGAAAACAGGACCTTTTTTTTCTTCAACCTAGGAGTTGGTTGTGCTAGGCGGTAGATTTGACAGCTAGCTCAATGCCGATGTCCGTGTTTAGGCCGACGATGAAATGGACGAAGACACGCGGTGCTTCCTGCAGTCGCTTAAGTCGCAGGACCCCAACAAGTACGCTCTGCTTCACCAGCGCCTCGTGCGGCCGCGGACTTCAGACTCACCGCCCCGCACGGACTTCCCTGGACACCAGGTAAGCCCCCCCCCCACCCCTGCACCTTACCCCCATGTCTTGCTCGACCCCACCCCTGCACCCTACCTTTGCCCCTTACTCACTCTCTTCTGATTGAGAATTTATTCTGCTAGGCCAGTGTTTGTTCTACTGTTGTCTGTCTTTTAAACTGCAATTAAAAGATTTTTTGATATTTAAAAAAAACTTTTATGCTGTAAAGGAGTTCTCAGAGTTCTGTGAGAACTCAATTATTACGAAACAGTTCGCTCTAAGGCATGCATTGTGTTTTTATTCAAGAAGTCTATCAAGAAGTCTTTTAGTACGTCATGATATCAAGTACTTAATGAGAAAATCCAATGTGAATTGTGGCATGTATTTTAATTTAACTCTATCACTGCTGAGTTCCTACTGGCCTCGAATAGCCTGCTGGGCTAGGTAATTTTAGTCAAATCATCAAAGTTGATTTCAAAACTGATTGAAATGTCACTTATCTGCTGTCTATCAGATCGTCATTTTTAAAGATGACAGTTCAATCCTTTGCTACCGGAATATGCACGAGCTCAAAGTCGTAGCTTCAATCAAACGCCCTGAATAAATTTGAGAAAAAGGCACAGAATTCTAAACACAGAATGCTTCTATGCGTTCTGAGCACGGCAGACAAAACTGCCTAGAATGCTTATAGCTGTGAGACGTTTAAACCAACATTCCTTTCAGTTTCCAAATACGTAGAAAGTTCTGATGAAATTTGGTGATTGAACGTTCGTGGCATCTCTTCAACACCGACCTCGCAGCATAGTTGCTCCTGGCCTCAAACCTGCAACGGTCCAAGGTTAGGCTGGGCGTGGGTTTCGGTTGTGACCTTTGAGCTTGTGCCTGGCAGGAGTTCTACAAGAACTTCATCGTGACGGCCAACAACGCCAAGCTGAACGCACATCTGATCGACTCAATGGTTTCCGAGATCTCAGCCATCACCTCCACCTGTCTGGCCAACGTGCGGAGCGACGATGTGGGTGAGTTACGAGCCATGCTTGACCATGACCTCACCAGGGAATTTACTCAGCGGTTTGGGATGTTCGGTACACCGGTTCTCGTGAGATAACCCAAGTTACGCAACATTGCGCTTGGTCGTGAGTATCCGAACGGTTAGGAATGTTGGAAACACTGGCTCTCGTGAGATCCCCAAAGCTAAGCAACATGGCACTGGGCCATTTGTGGGATGGGTGAACATTCAACCCAAGACCAAGTTCTATTCGAGAAAGAGGTTGGAGGGTTTGAAGCTAGTATAAGAGCTTCACTACTCCCCTTGACATCAACCTCTCAACAGCACGGAATAGTGGAGGAATCCTGCTGGTGGAGTTGTACTGACCTCCGGAATGGACGTTAAGCGGTGATCCTTTTGGTGCTTTTTGACGGTGGTAGGCTACGTGCCGGTACCTGGTTTCGTCTCTTCTCTGTTAGGCTCATCATCAGCCTCTCTATCTCCCTATCATTCACCAACACCACATGATCAATGCTTTAGGGCGAAGGGTGGAGTGCGTAATTAAACACCACGTAAGCAATCAATTAAAACTATAACGAAATTTTTACAAGCTTACCACATTAGGAGCAGTGGTGCTGGTACCGTTAGTCCAGGTAGGAATAACATCACTGGTGATACTAATTGCGCTTTTTAATGATATTTCTCTTATTTTTTGTGATCATTTATTCAAACACTTGCATGTAGCACGTATTTATGAATGTGGAAATAAAAATAACAGCACAGGTTTGGAATCCAATATTTCTCGCTTGTTTCCAGCTGTGCACTTTTGCGATAGAAGCTTCAACTGTGGCTGTTTAGGTGTTGGAAACCTTATGAAGTTATAAATAAATAAACATGCATCCACAATTATCTGCATCATGGCCTGTGAATGGAACGCAATTTATTGCGTTGTGACTGGGAAACGGTGAAATGAATAAATTCTGGGTTCCAAACCGCTGACCGCTTTGTGGTTGCAGTTGCCGGCAGGGAGTTATATGACCAGGCGGCTAGTTATACGTTTTCCACGAGCGTGAATGAGTTACGCGTGCTGGCCAAGTTCCTGGGGTTCGTCACGTTCCTGCCGTACCGCAGTAGCATCCCGCTGAGTGCCAGCATCGCGAGCCACCACGCCGCTCTTCGCGCAAACGTAAGCATGGGAAATTGAGTTTTGTGGGCTTGTGTGTGGCATTATTGGCCACTAAATTATTGATGAAATCCATGTCTATCTTCTAATCTTAGCACTAGTTGTCTGCTTAAAACTAGGTAAAAATGCTAATAAATCCACGCAACCTTTTCCAATATTTTTAGTACGACCCTTACTTCTGTAGGGGTTAAAGTCTATCATTATTCTTATTATTTGTTTTTATTACTGTAGTGTCCCGAATATAAGCCAAGCTCAAATGTAAGCCAGTCCTGAAATTTGGAGGTAAAGAAATGGAAAAAGGATTTTTGACCTCATGATCTTTTCCTTTCTTGAATTTTGAAAATCAACATATTTTTTGAATACCATACATAAGGTTCTGACTTGTTGGAGAGAATATAGTAAAACATGGGAAAAAATAGTGAATTCTCAACCTGACTTGTAGTAAAGAAAAACTTTTTGGATGCAACATGCAGTGTTTTCAAAAACATCAGTTATCTGCAGTGGCTATTGCTCTTTTACCCTCCTTCTATTCAGCAGTATCTTTTTCACATTGACTAGCTGTGCTTCCCTACTCTGCAAAAGATTAGATAGGTGACTGCCAGATAATCAAAAGTGGTCCTGATAACCCATGCACACGACGGATTGCAGGCTCGAAGATTGAATCCCTCGGATTGGCCAGCCACACGGCCGGTTTCCGCGCTCATTGCGAATTCGTTTTATTTTGGGTTGCCATGTCCACCAAGTGTGTTTATAACCTAACTTCAACCTATCATCAGCCATTTTTAACAAGTTTAGAAATTATATTAATGATTTAGCAAAGGGAATTGTTCTACTGCTAATTTACAGGCATTACTAAAAGAAAGATTAACACAGAAGGCAGCAAAAATGAACAGCACAGAGTTTCAAAGAATCCGACAGCCTGAATCAGATGAAAAAAAATGGCAGAGCAGCTGCGTTGTTATTGGCTAAACTTGTCACGTGTTCGCGATGTGTTCGATGATTGGCCGAGGGCACAGATTGCAATCCGTAGAATAGAACCAGTGTCTATACGAAGGACGGGCTCCCAATCCCAATCTGAGGCCATACACACGACGGACTGGCAATCCATGAATCCAATCTTCGAGTTAGCAGTCCGTCGTGTGTATGGGCTATGAGGAGAAAAACACATGGCCTTATCAATTTCTTTAGACTCGTGACTACTGCTTTATCTCAGCACTAGTTTTCAAAAAAACTGTCATTGAAGTGGGTAAAACTGTTAGTTACTGCTATAAAACTGGGAACCTATTGGTGGAGTTCTTAGCAGTTTTAGCTTGTTAAATTTAGTTTTTTTGAGAACACAAGACCTTGTTTGCAAGCATGGCATAAAGAATGATGGGGTAAAGGGGCTAAAGATATGATGACCGACCGTTGCCAAACCCATACCAACATCAACATCAAAATCAACATGGAAATGTCAACAATTTTATTTAACAGACTGCCAATAATTTTAAAAGACTTGACAAGAAGTAGGAGCACCTTTACATGATACATAAAAGACTTCTTAATATGGCATGGGTTTGACAATATCGACTAATTTTTAAACAGAAAGGGTTGTGATTGTGAGTATTGTACATAGAAATTTTGTTTTTGTTTTTATATTTAATGTTTTAAACACATGCGCGTGCACTGTAATTGTGCAATGAAGATAAAATGAATAACTAAACAAACGTCATTATTGAGGGTTAAAGCCCATTGAAGCTGGCAACACTGAAGACGTGCAAACACGTTGGCCAACAGACCCAGCCTGCAGTTGACGTGCGCACCGCCGTGCTCGAGGCGATGGAATGTCACCGGCTGGTGCTCACCATTCCGTGGGTCACCAAGTACGTTTCCATGGCTGATCCGGTCACCATGTCGCTGCCGTACTACACTTCGCTAATCAGCCTGCTGTTCTATGTCTACGTTCATGTGGGTGAAGATGGTGAGTACTGACCAGCCACTAGAGTGTGTGAACCGGCTCAAATTTCCAGCCCAACTGGTTCCGGAGGGAGGTTTTATTTCAAACTTGTTTTGGCTTTTTTTAGTTATTAGCGTGGCAGCAGCTCATTTCAAGTCTCGCGATTATTTGATGAGATTTAGAAGTCAACTTTTCCGGGAAATTTCTGCTAGTTTTTCACCAAAAACGCGTTTAATCTCTTGAAATATTTCATAGATGAAAATTTCATAACATTTCCAAACTCAAGAATTTCCAGCCCAATTTCTTTCCTTCCCAGTGGCATTTCTCTTGGATCCAGCAGGGATGTTTATTTTCCTTACATTTTCAAGAACAGTTCGGTTCGAGTTCGTAGTCCAGCGAGCCTTCAGTGGTTCAGTTTGAGGGCCGGATCGATTTATGGACCCTTTCGTAAATTTTTACTTACATGAAAGAACAAACATGAACATAAAAATCGTGAACTTGGTTGCAGAGGTGAAAACTTGCCCGAGCGCAGCCTTGCTAGTCCGGCTCTCCCTCGGCTGGCTGTTCGAAACAGCAAACTTCCCCGCCGACCAGTTCCTGCCGTGGTACTTTGACCCGGAGAAGTCGGTGCCGGTACTTGCGTCTCTGGCGTCTAGCGAGGAGGACCCCCCTAGCCTGGACGCGCTGGCGCTTGCCGAGTGCGCGGGCATCCTACAAACCACCTGCCCCGGCCTGCATAAGCTCGGTCTGGTGCTGGCAACTCAGACTGGTAGCTCTACTGCCTCGCGACACGTCACCCCAGCTGCAGTAGCCCGTCGAAAGACCCCCGACGAGACCATACAGGTACACACAGGATGCATAAAGCTTCCAGAAAAAGCGTGTATAACATGACGAATATTAATATCACTTCAAAAATACCCTACTCGAGGACTCGAAACCCCGACCTCTGGCTTACATGGCCTCTACCAACTAAGCTTAGCAGGGTATGCTCATCAGGGGTTCAAGTCCTTGAGTAGGCAGGTATTTTTGAAGTGATATTAATATTCTGCGCTATATTATATGTGTATATATAT
>QKMV01000561.1:0-12735 GCA_003287335.1 Lednia tumana
TTTCCCCTCTTCCCTGTTAGGTTCATCATCACCCTCATTATCACCCTATCATTCACCGACGCCAATAGACCAGTGCCTCAGGGCCAGTTGTCAATACAGTGGGTCGTTAAACACCACTATAAAAAAAAAAAAATCCTGCAGGGGTGTTGAATAGTTTATTAGAACTCTGCGAAACTCCAATCTGACTAGAGTTTCTAGATTACTTAGTATCCTCGCTTGACAACGGTCTCTGACTAACAATATTGTTTTGTAATTTGGGCGTTGTGATGGTATAATTTAAGCGTAGGTGAGGGTGGGATAAATACATGTGCTCATGTAGTATATGAGCACGCATTTGCACTATGCTAATAATATGATAATACCAGCATTCTTATATATGGGTATTGTTGAGCATAGACCGTATATGCAACGAATATCTTCGAGATGAGTATGGTGCCTACCCAATCCTTCACTGAGGACGATGGCAAGCAGAAAGGCGCGAGGTGACAGAAAAGTTGCAAGACATGCATGGCTGGTATCGCTGTCTGTTATCAACGGGGGATCGGGCGCGATTTGATTCGCACCCGATGACTTCTGGCGACCGCGACTCGGCCGGGCTATACGGTCGGCTACGGACTAGCTTTCGAGGGAGTTTATGGGATAAAACAAACCCTCACGGAGATAAATAACACTGAACTGTCCAATTTGCGGCCAAACAGCTGTGCAATGTTTCAAGACGTAAACCAAACTTGGACCCATAGCACGCCACGCATGGCGCCCGTGAATTATGCACCATTTAATGGCCGTTGTCTTTTCAGCATGAGCTGTGATGTCTCTTGGAAAAGAATTCCTTCACTCCATAACATGGCTTTCATTCAAGATGCCACTTAATTTTTGGAGACAGTATGCCATACGATGAGTGGCTAACTTCCATGAGTAGAAAATGTGTAGATCACCATTATGAACATTTTAAAGTGTGGTTTTGTCGCAGTAATTGTAGCAAACGAGGGTATATTTACTTTAATCATGGTTGTATTTTCAGTTGGTGACCTATTTTGTGTTGAGAAAGGAACATTAGAGTTCCGCGGAGGAAGACAAAGAAATGGCCGTGGATAATAGTGTTGCAACCTTAGTTAACTTTTAAAGGATGGAAGAAGTCTGTTGACTTGTGGGTTGCCGTATCGGAGGTGGTACATTTTCTATTGGTAAACAGAATAAATCACAATATTTTACAAAGTCAATAGAGACATTTTCACAGGTTTTGTATCCCTTCATCTGTGCCGAGGTCTATATAGTACCACAGTGAATATCTATATAGTACAACTGTTATAGTTTAGCTGGAAGGTTCTGGCCACGACATTTCCATTTTTGCCACTCGCCGTTTCTGCCACTTGCCGGCCATCTCACTCTCACCGTCCCAGCGATATTCCGTCCAGTTTTGTTGCGCGAACACTTCCCTTCCCATCACTTGTTAAGCTTTCCAAAAATAAAACTGATGTGGTGCTTATACCATCGATATATCATTTCTAACTAGTATATAAGTACTGTCGAGTGTCGACTTGTTGCCATTCAAGCCGAGCGACAGAGAACTTCTTAATGCAGAAAACGTCAGCAAAATCGCTAGAAGAATAACCGTGCATGAGAAGATTGTCGCTTTTTGGTCGCGTTGTAACTAAATAAGCGAGCATTGAGCAGCACAGCGCTAAATTGTCATCACTATCGTTTTAAAACAACCTATTTATAATTCAGTCCGTTCATAATTATGCCACTTCCGACCGTATATACATAATCTCATCGCTCCCGGTAGTACATACGATGACGATTGAATTCATTATTACATCTCGACTAATTGTGATACAGCTATTTAATTAATTAGTGGACTGCACTCTGAACCAGAGGTAATGGTAAATTGGATTTCAGACGTTTGATTATTATAGCATCCATGGCTTTAATAAGCAAACATTGTGGGCGAAACGTAGGTATTATGGGGAATTCATAAATACTCATCATACGGTCGCACCGCATTAATGCAAACAGCATTGATTTTTTGATCCGTGAAAGGCATGTTCGCCGACCGACGCCGTTATCATAGCGCGTGAATTGTTAAAATATGGTTGCACTGTTGACAGAGATAACGTTCCTATATAATATCGTTTTCGAGTGACACCATTTTTTATTCACCGTGTTTCCTGGAGTAGGTGTGTCAATCGGATATGGGGAGTCCGAGCCGAGCACATCCAAACATTTCCTTGGCGAGAAAGACAAATGGTATCTTCTAGCTAGCATTTAACCGTGTAAAGTTCGATGAACATTTAAACCGACTGTTGATGAGCAGCGTTAAATCAAGAACGACTGCGTCGTTATCTCGATTGGTGGAACCGGGGTAATTTTGCGAAGAGATTCATCTCCTGCAGGACGTCCGTTGATTTGTCTCCGCTATATTATCTTACATCTAGGATCGAATCAATACCATGTTACATGACAGACCGCAGATAATCATGTTCGAATTATTTGCCACAGTTCGTACGTCACACTGTCATTCAATCGCGGTATTAAACGCTATGGCACTTTTGCTTTTCGTGATCGCTAGTTCGATAGGACAGATGTATCAGTTTTATGCGCACATTTCGGAAGAATTTGGTTCGGAAAACAAAGTCGTATACAGACATTAATAATTGCTGGAATTGGATCTTCAAAAATCTCTCTACATCACTCTGTTTTCTAAATGCAAACGAAAAAAGAACGCTAGAATCAATACAGGGCTCGAAGTTTAACACACCTGTTTCATCCCGCTTGTAACCTGATGGACGTCCAATCACATTTCACTCGTCAGGTGACGTCATGGGCGTCGTATCAAACGCGACGTCGACGTCGTTGTCAATCGCATTACGGATGTTTCAGTGCAGATGGCTGATCAGTTAGATCAGGAATTTAATAACGTTACGTTATTTACACACCGTTAATTTCATTGAACTACTGGGGCTTGTGTTTCATGAGATTGTATGGTATTTAAATGTAGATATAGAATGGTAGCTATTCTACTTACCAGGTTAGTAGGTAGGGAGGTTGGTACAGTGCATGTTAACTTAAGGTACATGTGTTTTAACTTAAGCCACCTATAACCTGAGCTAAAGTACCCGAGCTGGTACCTGACCTACTACCTAAGCTAATACCCAAACTGGTACCCAAGCGAATACCCTAGCTGGTACTTGAGCTACTACCCTAGCTGGTACCCAAGCGAATACTCAAGCTTTAGCATTAGAGCTAATATCTGCACCATATTACCTTAGTCCTTAAGGTAGCCATCCCACTACATAACCATAATCCGAGGCCTTGTATACCATATTTAATCTGCTTCGGAGATCGGATGAGGGAACGAGGCGTAGTTATAAGAAAAAAACATGAACGGTAGATTTTGAGATGTTGGCTATATGTTGGAGGGGAGGGGGCTACTTAAGGGATGGCCACCAAAAGGACTGAGTTTCAATTGGTATGTGAACTCTATCTATATAATAATACGTGCTCTACGCAAAACCATGCGTATTTGTATATTTTGATGTCCAATTTTCTGGACGACTGTCGGGAACTTTTCGCAATTTTTCCTGATTTAGGTACGCGGTACACCAGTTCTCTAAGCTTGCTAAGTGCCCACTTCACGTCTTTGCCTTGATTACTGGGATTGAGTAATCAACGTGTATCGTATGTCGATTAATGGATTCGCTGCTCATTTTTGTATTCATTTTTGAAATCGATCGAGCGTGAGCTCTTAAGAAAATAGCCGCAGCAATGTCATATTTCGAATCGTAACGTTAAAAATTCAAATCAGTCGCGAATGGCATATGCACAACTAAATCGCTAGGATAGTACAACCTCTCCTACCGAGTTAGCCCGTTATCCTTATCACGTTGAAATTATCAGACCTGGCTATGCTAATATATTTCAATTAGTCCACTATGAACCGAATACTTGCATAAGTAGGTAGGCAAACAAATATATACACTGCTTGAACGACTGAGCTGAGATACAGTATATCCTGTAAGAGAACATGCAGTGTTACACCCCCAAAAAAGGCTCTACCCAAAAATAACTGTTCCAGTGCCCCTGGCGGAGACGTATGCTCTCTCAGTAACTAGAGTGTGTACCTAAGCGTACCAGCCCGATGAATATTACACACATGAGTTGGTTATGAAAATTAGAGAAACCGGATGTACTCCAGGTAACCGCAGATTCGTGGTGCCTGCCGGATCTCAATTCCCAGTTATCTTGGTATGGTTGGAAAATGAATTAAGGGCTTACCACGTCGCTGCTCAAACTCGTAGCAAATAGAATGCCAAAAAAGTATTGGTCATATGCTATGCATGTTTGAATGTTTGTGTATTTTTATTGATGTGCATTGAAGTGTGAGTGATATCGTAGCTGTTCTCGTCCACGTACCGAAACAAAGAAACGGGGGTTTCAATCAATTATTGGCTACTAAAAAGTTAAAATTTCAAGAACTACGCAGACATTTATGACAGTATAATTATTAGATTTATTGGAGCACTTCGTCATAATTTTTCTGTTTGCATTATCACACATGTTTATATTTTATCGGATTTATTTAATGAGTGAACTAGAAGTAGTTTAACAAAACTAGATTAAAATGTGAGAGTATTGAAAGTTTTATCAAGAAACCATGATTTGAAAAGTGCGTTGAACTAATGATCACGAAATCAAAACGCTTTTCAATTTGGCTTTCAAAATTCAAAAGTATTATTAGTGATTAATATGTGTTGTTATATTTTAATAGTTTATATTTAGGGTGTAAGTTTTCAATGTCAAATAATCGATCGTTAGTGATCTCAACCGCTCAAGAGCAGGTACTCCTCAGGCCAGTCGAATAAAGGAGACTAGACTAGACTAGGCATGCGGCATGCTGAAGGTATAAAGATATTGTTTTCCAAAAATAAGAGATCTCTAAATCACGAGACGGATGCAATCTAAGAACATGATTTTAATGAAATTGCAGCGAACTTTCAATCAACGGCACCGATTGCTCTAGCAACGCGTAGTCGGCTTCTCCCAGATGCAAGTCGATAGCCAGTGCTTGCTGTCAGACTTTCAAAGAAACTAGCCTAGCGCCTGCCGATGGGCGGAAAATCTGAAAACTGAAATCTGAAAGATTTGAAATCATCCCACAACGCAAGAGTTAGTCAGGCATGAATACCAAATCAAGCCAACCTCAAATTTGATCAATTTGTCGATTACCTTGTCGGCGCACCGAGCCGCACGCGTTCATACTTTCCTGAACTGGACATAAAATCGCAGAACGTTCCACTTCCGTCGAGAATTTGAGTATACATTCTGAATTTGTTCAGCCCCCTCTCCCAAAACGGGCCTATTTTTGGTAGCATGGGATCGTAAGCCCCACGCTGCGTTGCGTTGGCAAAGGATTGACATGAAGAAAAAATGTACATTTTTTACTCAAACGGCATGGAAACGTATTTAGATTGTCATTTCTTGTTGAAATATACGCACACAAAGGAAAATTATTAGAGAGGCGTTGTTGCGATGCGAGAACAATGCGATTTGATGCTAATACGATGCTATATGACATGTGATACGATGAAGGCGACTAGAAAAATAACATTCAATTCCTAGTGCCCGGCAATTGTGTAAATTTGTCAACAAAGATGTCACCCGCTATGTAAAAAACTAGTACGAACACGTTAAATTGTCGAACGCACGCGTTACGCAGATAAATAACAAGTGGTATCCTATTCGGCAATTTTACACAATCAACCCCAGAGTTCTACAAAATCACCCCCTGGTCCTTAACCCTTGTCACGAGAGAATTAATTGGCTGTTTGTCTGTAATCAGTCGGGTACTCAACCTTAGCATAAAAACGGAGTTTTGTGGTTAGCCACTCTGCCACACCATGGCAAGCATACAAGCGCACCTGGCTGAGCCTTTTAGGGACCCGCAATTTTCAAACAAGTGAGTACAAAAATGTATTATGAACGAACTATTTTAACGGATGGATCTGAATGAAATGTATAACCCAAGTAGTGTGATTATATTTTCTGTAACAATCCTCGAGTAAGCAGGTATTTTTGAAGTGATTTTAATATTCTTAAAAATAGTCGAGCTCTTTTAGCCTCATGGTTCTCCTAGAGTCCACAGTCAAAAATATTTTCTTGATACACATTCAAACAGTTCTGTCTGGTAATTTAAAGAACCATGTACGCCAGCGATTTAAAATTAATGTCATCGTAAAGAGCAAAAGGGGTCATTTTACTTTATTGGTAATTCCAGCTCTTTTCTAAGTACAATAGAAATAACGTGGTCTGCAAAATATCTCGCCTAGCTGGCCGACCGTCGATACCACGTTAGTTGGTTCCATCCTTCTCCATTCCCTGGTAACTATTAATGAGTAATAAATATGTCCTCAGCACAGCGCAGTGCAGCTCGTAGTTTTTGTGTGATTTTCATGATTTCGAGTTGGCATTTATACAAGAGTTAGAAGCCGATTACCAAGTTTGCATGAAAAAGTATGTCTGAAAAAAAACAAGTTATTTGCCAGCGTACTAAACGTTTGATAAAAGAACCAAGATTTTACAAAATGACAAGACTTAGAAATATGCATCCATGGACAAGGCTTACATACCAATGTCGACGTTTATCATGTTTGAAATGGAGGCAAATTTTAATTAAAATCTCAAATCTAGATTTAATTACGTCGTCCGTGATGCATGCATGGACCTAATATGCCTAGCGTCCGCCGTAACATTCTGGATCCAACTGCTCGGATGGATCACGGCTGGATGATGTCGGAATCCAATAAATTAGCTTCCAGATCACCGAAAGCATGAGACTTGTCTTGTTGCGTGGCACGTAATTGTTTATCGGGAAATGAAACTGAAAAGTGTGTTGAAAAATAAAAGAGAAATCCAGTGTCTCTTGTGTTCGAGTCGAGATGTAACGCAGAGCCATTGAAATTCAACGCGTTTCATTGATTTTCGTCATTTGATAAAGAAGCTATTCACCTCAGATGTGTATATGAAACTTTCATCCATCGATGAAAACTGCGAGAGCTTATAGACGAATGCGATATGAATATTTATAATCCAGCGGGAATTTTTTTCACTGTATATAAAACGACATTCGAAGTTATGGCGCCTCCATCTCTACGCCTTCTGGATCAAACCCTTGCCACAGGATTGCCCACAGGATTGCTGGCTTCAGGATTGCCACCGCAGTCTTGGCGAGTTCAAACATCAACACATATTAACATGGAGTTGAATAACTTTTACAGTCTACGTCTAATATATCCAATTTTTCTTGCGAATTTACGGTCAAAAATAAATCTTTGCTAACGCTTTGGTAAAAGGAAACCATAAATAGCTCCACTGTGAGCTGTGAGCCTGTGACCATGCACAGTCGAGATTTATTTCAGTTGCCACGCTCAGCGACGTTATATATTCGTAGATTTATTCACATTTCATAGGTGCTGATTTTTATCAAATGGAGCACAGTTTACTTTGATCTTACGGGAATATTAGCGAGCGCACTGTAGTATTCACAGTTAGTATGTGTATTTGTGTGTGTATTTGTGAGTTTGCTAGCAGGCTTGCTTTGCGGGCTGCTCGCCTCGCAGGCGCAAGATATTGACCGGTTTAAAGCTACGTTTTCCTGCATTCACGTTGAAACAAACGTGGTCCCTGCATATGTGACGTCACCGGTGTGCCCGTAGTCCTCGGTTTGGACACCCCTACACTACACACGTAGTACACTAATTAGGATAAAATTATCTAAAACAAGGAAAGAAATATCGATTTTCAAATAGGTTCATGAATCGATTTAAACGACGAATTATTAAAGAAATGACAGCTCTGTGAAAGGACACCATTGCGTTTCCGTCTTGTACTCGCTTACGCTGCGTTGTGTGGACAGCCGTTGTGTACATTGGAACTGAATACATAAACGCCAAAGTTTTTGCTTGCCAATTTTTTCCACCCCGACTCAAATAGCTACTTATATAGCTGTCTCGAATTTCGGAGCAATTTGGGGCTGAACCCTCTTCAGTGTTTGCTTCCACCTCTGACAGAAGTCCTTTTCTGTTTGCCTCTGCATCCTCGCCGCAGCAGAACCCACTGGGCGATGACACGCCACGTATATAGGTATACACTTTCTATCGATCACCATGCCCGTAAGGCTTGTATTCTGTAAGGTCGTACAAATCTTCAGCACTCGTGCTTAATAATCCGTGATGAGAAACGTACGTATATTTTATGCAATACTGTAGCTAAGTACTAAGTAGGGCTGGGGATAGCCGCGCGCCATGGCGGGCTGTGTGGTTTCGAATAGAAGCCTGCACGGCTCTTCGGGATGGGAGCTTCCGGCTCGCTTGGAGAGTCTGTCTGTGTGTTCACTTTCTCGCAAAATGCCACGCACACTCAAAGAAGCGATGGTTTTCCACTCCGGCACATGGAGATATTTCATAAGTCGGCTGATATTAGAGCCGCGGAATTTCCTTTGTTACCCTGCTTGCTGCCTTGTGTTCTAATACATGATTCGAGCGGGGCCTTCGTCTTTTGATAACACGTTCTGCAAGTCTTTGTAAATTCGACGAGTTCATTGGATGGTGAGGCTTGCGCTGGAACAAAATTCTCAGACATGAATCTCTGCACGTAAAAATACCGATTCTTAATTAGTGACTTAAAATGGCGCGGGAAATCTACCGGATATTGCTCTCCGGGGCCACTTGCTCACTGCACCTTGTTGTCGGAAATCTAATTGATTTATAAAGCGGTCTCAATACCAACCTAGCACCTCATTGAGCTTCTTTATTTGAAGACTGATCGTCGCATAAAGTCATGTTGTCATCGCTAAACATGGATCGGATTTCTTGCGGACGCGAAATTCGGTTTTGCCTCGTCGAGCTGGAAATATTCTAGACATTTTACAAGCGTCGGCACTTCACCTTCTCATCGGCATAGTGTAAGATATTTTTAATTGCCATCTAGATCTTAATTATTTCGCGAAAACTTGTCTCTTTGTGAGATATTGCGCAGCTAGACGAACCGCATAAGAAACTCTCGCGTTTGGCGTCTGGCATTGCAATTTCGCCCGAGAGCACGGTTATAATACGAGAATCAATAGATATGTCTAAATCCAGCGGGAATTAATTTGGCAATACCCGCACGTAGATGGACGACTATGACTTTAATGCCAGCTACCCGTCGAATGCTCAAGCGAACCACTTTCCTAGTTAGTGTGCTGTGCACTTCTAGGCGGATAAACTTGCCATTTTTATTGTTTCAAATCGCCGACTTAACCAAGATTCATTCGTTTAAATATAGAACGCAACGTTATGTTGTTAGCTCTGTTACTGTCTGATAATATCGAGGAGTGTATGCTACACGCCACTCAGAAAACGGAAAATGCAGCTAAAAGCACTTTCCAATTAATGCACCGCGGAGTGTGCTTTACGCTCTTTTTAAATGGTACCGCGTAAGAAAATATTGATTTGTTTATGTTGGATAATTGGAGTTGTGAAAGAGTTGCGAATTTAGTACTAAGTAATTTGTTGTTAATTTCGCAGACGCTATAAGTAAGAAGCGTAGTACAAACTTTCAAGAAAGTTAAATTAAAGAAATTTCGTACATCCGTGAATGCTTTGAACCGTTGTTCTTCATTAGAGAGACTGGAACTTCGCTGAATTTGCTCCGCGGGGGTGTCCGCTCTTAATAGACCGGTTGACTGCAATCCTCAGCCTGTATGCATACCGAATAGAAAACAAAAATCGTTTTGCGTTAGAAGTGCACATGTTCTGCTTTAATTACAAACACGTTTATGTTTCGCCCAGTTCTGTCAACCGTAATCAAATTCCAATCTGGATTAATGCGTATTCATTTTTTACTAGTAGCAAAGGAAATGTCTTTCGCCGGAAGCAAGAAAAACAAGGCAATCTCGTCATGAGAAACTAATAACACGCACTGACCAAACGATTACGGTGTGGTGTGCTCCTTTTTATCCCTAAATTTAGACAACCGTTTCCCCAGAAGAAAATTGTTTTCTGCCGCCGTTGTGTAACGTCTTGTAATACGAGTAAACATTTTCTTTCAGACGCCTTCTCCACGCCCTGAAAGAGTATACTTGTATATACGAAAAGTATACGTAATTGGATTTTTAAACATTTTCTTACCATCGTAAGACTTTTCTTTCGGGTCCAGGACTTTAAGCGATTTTCCGTTTTTTTCTTTACGTCTTGTTGGCCGATCGCGTTGAACATTCGAGATGTGTTGGTACAGATGCTGTCGGCTTCGCAAAGTTCGCAAGATTCGCGATCCTGATCTGAATCTTACTGGTCTGATAAATAATTTATACAGCTCGGTACAGGACTATTGGAAAGTCTCTTTAAAAGTTTACTTTTGGCCTTTTTGGGAATGTCGCTGAGTTCGAGTCGAGACTGATGTATGCCCGGAATGCATGGTGGAAGACGTTCAAGACTTAAATCAAATGGATTCATTTCACCAAACATTTATTATTTTCATTCATGCAAACAGGCATTATATTCATCAATGTCATTGTCACCAATTTATTTATAACATTACTACTGGCATGCATTTTTCCGGGTTTTATTTTTTACGCTATTAGTACACAATTTATGGTATGATTTAAGAAAAATCAAAGCGTTTATAAAAAACACACCCCGACTTTATTTTTAATGAAGCCGTCACTAGTCGCAAATGCTTACCTACCTTTGTGTATAGGTATAAAAGATGTTTTCAGCTTTATCGGTTGCAATTGCAACCTCTCTTTGCCCTCTGTGATTTCAAAGGAGCACTTATTTTTAGAGCTCTTATTCGCGCTCATATCCCACCCTGGTGAGGAAATCGTTAGTCTTCAATGACTCTTCAGCCCATTGCAAGTCTGAGTGACTTCAGAAGCACTTGTCGCGACTGGCGGCACGTAGAGACAGAGACAGGTTGGCGTAACCAAACCATCCGCTCGACTATATTTCCTAGGGCAAGTAACAAACACGGATTCATATACTTCAACTAGAAGTTAGTTACTTGTCATACACTTGCAGGTAAGCGATGTTTCTTGGTGCTGTTGGAAATACCGTGATGTAATATTATACACGCATCGAAATTTGACAACACGGCGTTTACACTTTATGACACGTAAATGTGTTCACTAGAATCGTTTATTTATTTTCATACACATAATCAAGGTAGCATATTTGTGAACAGGCATGTGTTACTTACTATGCAAATTATTGTATTCAGTGTTCTTAATGTGATCGTCCAGATAGCACGTGATAGGTGCTAGTAAATTGGTTGCGGGAGAAATATTATCGACAATGCGGCATTTTTCAGTCCTTTGCCTTTCTGCTTCATTGCGATTAATAACATTTGTTTACTGTAAACCCGTGAGTATATATCAGTTTAAAATACCATTCTATTTTCACAATGCGAACAATTTTAAACTACCCTTGTACCATTGAAATCTAGATGATCCGCGATGTTGCGAGTACAGAATCTTCATCTACTCCATTGAACAAGCAGCACGTCGTCGTCAGAAATCTTCCGAACATCCCCGAAAACGTTCCAGAAAGCCACGTAATGAGCTTGCATAAAGGTTCAGTAACCGACACCTATAGCGCCATTACCGAAGCCATCGCGAATATTGTGAAAGAGCAAATACAATTGACAATACACGACGGAATGCCGGCCGCCGACGCTTCCCTGCTAGGAAATGTCAACGAACGAGTTATCGAGGAAAATATAGAAAGTGTCTTGGAACGGGACACAACTAAACAACTGTACGAACAATTAGCCGGGGCTGGTTTCCCGCAAGAAGACACGGAGAGGCTGCGTGGTGATGTGACGTCAACGCTAGTGAAAGTATTGTTGCAGCATTTGCAAACGGCAAAGGCCGACTCGGCCACTGGTGCAAAATCGCGCGCCATGGCAACGTTGGCCGAGTATGTCCGCACTTATTCGAAGCCGTTTCAAGCCTTGAAGCGTAAAGTTGTCGACGACGTTTTCACGAATGACGTGTTTCAGAGGATTTCAAACTGCAGTGCAAACGAAGAATTGAAATACCAACTTTCAGTAGCAGAGAAGTCGATTAGCGGAGCGAACTTAACGGAAATAATTCTTCGCAGTAAAACTGAGTCATCAGTTGATTTTGAATTCGAAATTGAGTCATTAAACGACATGGTGGTCAGTGATCGTATATCTCAAACGATGACTCGCTTGAAGCAAGCTGCTTATTCGAAATTAAAGTCGGACTTAGAAAAATATTGCAGCAAAAGTTCCGCAAAAGAAAGCAGAGCTCTGCGGAATGTTGAGATTCCCATCGCGCCGAGCGATGCACGGGAGTTCGAGGGCGGCGGCTCGTGTGGGGTGAAACTACCAAGCAATCTAATAGAAATGGTGGTATCCACTGACACTCCTATCCAGGATCCTTTCGCTCAACACTGCAACTGTCCTTGTAAAGCCCCACCTTCTCAGGATCCTTTCGATCAACACTTCAATTGTTCTAGTGAAGTCCTACCTTCTCAGGATCCTTTCGCTCAACACTGCAACTGTCCTTGTAAAGTCCCACCTTCTCAGTATCCTTTCGATCAACACTTCAATTGTTCTAGTGAAGTCCTACCTTCTGAGGATCCTTTCGCTCAACACTGCAACTGTCCTTGTAAAGTCCCACCTTCTCAGTATCCTTTCGATCAACACTTCAATTGTTCTAGTGAAGTCCTACCTTCT
>QKMV01000562.1:0-21311 GCA_003287335.1 Lednia tumana
CCCAGTTATTAACAGTTTTTTTAAAAACTATAGTGCTGAAATTAGTCAGGAGATATGAGTCTCAAAAAAGTAATAGCGTTGGTATTTGTTGAGTGCTCGGGATTTGAAAACAATTTTCAAGGAAGATGAAGTAGAGATCAGCTTGTACCAAAACCTAAGTCAATTGCAAATATCGATTTATTGTAAATAGGTCAGATGTTACGAGTAGAACGAAGCGTAGCCAGCGTACTCGATGAAGTAACGTGACTCATTACATTATGTAGCATTATTGCCATTATATATTTGAGAGCTAAATCATGCAAGACAATCGACGGCGTACCGAATTTGTTTCTACTGTCACGGTAGACTGCGAGGCTGGCTTGGCATTCGGATTGTTATGGCGAGAGATGAAGTCTCCGAAGATAATATCTTAATTTCGTTAGGGCTTGCACTCGATCGATCGATCAAGATCGCTATTAAGACGTTGAAAAAAAATCTGTGCGCTACCGATTTGATGTTCTTTCGACGTAATTTATGTGCATTACAATGTAAATGTTTCGGACAGCGATGCAGAGTAAAAAATGCCTGCATTTGCAGCACGAGCAACATTTAAAAAACCGTGTCCGGTTACGCCGCGTGGATCGGCCTTGTTTTACGCGGATCTTGAATCGATTTTCACGTTTATGACGAGAGCTCCTAAGCGAAATATGGACCACAAATAGATGCGCATATGCACAAAGTACGAATCTAGAGCGTCCATTTACCAGCCAGCACGCCCCACAACGCACAACTTTGACGCGAACTCAACTCGGCGGTATTTTCGGCATAAACAGCGACATTTCCTAGTGTTTAATTATGTACCTATCTCCACCAAGAGTGGGTGGCGTGGGTGGGTGGTTCGCTGTCTAGGGGGTCTGTTCAATTGGTCCCTCTCTCGTCTCTCTGGGCTCTCTCTGTCTCTCTCTCTCTCTCCCACTCCCTCTCTCTCGACGGCACTCCTGATGACTGTATCCACGTCGCCGTCGTCGGACCGAGGGTGACCCCAGTGCGCGAAGCCGTCGCTCCGCACCCCCGCACCATGGTAACGGTTTAGCACATGGCGTTATCCGGAACCAGCCCGGCTCCCTGCCGCGCGCCGCGCCGCGCTGCGCCAAGAACCAGAACCATCTTAATCTCCACACAAGCCGAAAAGAGCTTGATTAAGTTCGTCAACGGATCAAGTCGTGGGGTGGAGAGCGAGGGCGGAGTCTTCTGTATTTCATAGGTTTTGACGTGGGCGATGTTGATCTAATAAAAACGGTCTGTAGATTGGTGAATAAATTTGAAAAAACCACGCGAGGTTTCTCTGTCTCGATAAATTGAGTGCGCTCGATTTACGGTCGAGCGGCGTTTTCAATGAACTTTTGTGTGTGCTTTATTTGCAAAGGACGTATCTGCCATCCCGCGAATATTTTAAGCGCCCCCCAGGGATATCCTGCTGACACGGAAAAATTATAAACGCAATTGAGATTTTTTGTGAACCGGAAGATGTCATGAATAGAATCGCCGAGGAAGTTATTGAAAGACATCGCGGCAAGGATAAGACGATTGTTGAAACATCTGTTGACCCACATGTTCGGAATGAAATCGAATCGAATTCACCTGGAATATGGGTATGGTGTAAAGAAGCGTGCGTGGCAGCCATAATGCGTTATAATGGATGCTCGATTCGACGCACGCGGTGGTGGCAGCTTCAGAGTTTCGCCAAGAGTAAGAAGTCTCAACAGCGATTCTTAATGCAATCTGACCTGGGTAGGCGGAATCTTGGGTTCATGTGGACCAAATAATTGGCACAGGCTTTGGCACGAAATGTGGATGAGATTGACCGTAAAGCATGCCTACATGGACTTTCAAACGAGACCAGGGATGCCAACGTTAAAACGGTGTGTAGATAAATGGTTTGCAAGTTAAGATTTATTTAGCAAAGTTATAAAAGTAAAACAAGATATTGAGATAGGATATTTTTTATCATGCCGATCAATGTCTAATAATTTATGAAATTGACAGTCTAGATCATAAAGATGTTAGTTTTCTCCTGATAGCATTGTATTATATTCACGTATTATAAACATGATCGATTGGATTTGTGTGTCTGAATGAAAATTCCTTCAATTTAAATCTATAGACTGCATGGCACGCTGGTGTATAAGTTTAACTCATTGTTATTTGCGAAGTAGTTTTACTGGATTTGACAAGCAGCCGTAGGAAAAGTCCAGGAAACCGGCGTCACTCGAAAGGAGTTCAATATATCGCGGCGACTAACGTCACATGGTGGGTATAATACGCTGCTTGCCTTAATGCATGTTTGGAAGAAGATAGCATGATAACTCATTACCACCAAGACCAAAGTCATTTTGATCTGCACCTAAAACCAGAGTGCTCGAGACAAAAAGGTATCCGGGTTTCAAGGAAACCGAAAAAATGAAGAAGAACAAGGTAAATCTCCATCGATCATCCGTGAAGTGATTGGCAAAATGTTTTCTGTTCAACTACGATCTATACAAGAAAAACAAAATACTACGATGGGAGTTTAACTGGATTCTTACCATTCAACCCAGTTAGTGACCAGTTTTTTCCGAAAATACTACGTTCCTTTATTTTTTATAGATTCGCTAATAACGCATAACATTTCCGCACTATTTTACTTCTTTTCGACAAAAAGGATCTGTCCCAGTTACAAAGTAAAAACGTGACCAAAACGCAGTTGAGCTACGAAATGAAAAATCTCATCCCATAACACGGTTCAAGTTTCAATTCTAGATTTAGCAGTCAACGCTGGTATGATTTCAATTACGATTCGACCGACTGACAATGCTGATGCTCGTAGCTATGCGTTCATTAATCCTTCAGATATGGACCACAGACTCACGGTACTACGACGTTACTTATTAGGACTTCTCTGGTCTGGACCACCCTATGAGGTGGACGAGATCCATTTCTAATCGTCTAATCTCACGCCTGTTGATCGGTGGCTCTGAGATCAGCCAGCTAGCAAGCAATGCGAGGACAATATCACCAGACAGCTGCATAAAGCAGTCCAATCATACTCGAATTGTGCGAGCTGAACCAGACACGAAAAGACACACTGCGAAGACTTTATTTCAGACAAGTATTGTATGGTAGACATCAAAGAGATCGCTATTTATTTCAAGTTGTATGAGCAAAAATTCTTTTTTTATACACGGTCGAGTAAATTTATTTAA
Source organism: Lednia tumana (assembly GCA_003287335.1). Classification (NCBI taxonomy): domain Eukaryota; kingdom Metazoa; phylum Arthropoda; class Insecta; order Plecoptera; family Nemouridae; genus Lednia; species Lednia tumana. The sequence goes on from QKMV01000562.1 coordinate 3,222, forward strand.
TTGCTGTGATTCCAATTAAAATTGATTTTGATGACTTACTTAACTAGTGTCGTAATGGCTGCCAAATTATCCTAATGCATGCGTTGTAATTAATTTATAGTGCTACAGGTCGCTTCCACGAATGCTCTTCTCCGCTATGTCGGCACTCAATTTCAAGTCCAAATTAGGTACGGCTGGCCAGCAAGACTCTCGACGGCCGATGTCAGCTCAGCTTCTATTATATAAACTATTAGGCTGTTTAGCGAGCTAGTTTAATATATATTATAATAATAACTCCGTGATTGAATATAACACGCTGAGTTAATTGCATCCCAGAAGCTGAGATGAAAGTCCTCGCCGGGCCTTAATGACGTAATACAGTGAAACCCCCCTGAAAGCTGAACGTTAAATATCACCTTGATTCGATGAATAAACAATAAAATTAATCAAATCGGTCTTAATCGTATTTTATCGGTGGATTTCTTTGACGGGTTTTTAAATAGGTTTCAAAAACTTGACAGCGGAATAAAGTTGGTAGGGAATTTAATCGTTCAATGAAGCTGTAGAGATCGAGCCAAATAGCAGGCTGAACGGATCCATCGAAGAAAAATCAATATCATTAAATGCAAGTCGCTAGGATTAGGATCATCAAAACGACCGAGAGTTTTGTCAGATAACAATTCTCATGTCTCTTCACAGTCGATAAAACCAATGTTCAGTGCGAGCGCGTGTGTTGTCCGCCATTATTACGATTGATATTCAGATAAGTGTGGTTCTGGCCACTCGCTGCCTGCATTGCCAGTTAAGCTTTTTGTCAGCTTATCTGATTTCTACCATAACGCCTGCTAATCTGATTAGGAAAGAGGTGATAAAATTAATCGTGTTAAAACTAATTGAACACGACTTTTTCAAATAACTTCTCAACGCTGTTGGGTCGGGAGGTGAAGAGGTAACTGTAACAAGTTGGTAAACCAACTGGTATGGTCTCAATTGTTCTTGACTAACTGTTGCTCACACCACAAAATGTGTTAAGATTTATTTTTCGATCAAACTACGTGTTGTGGATAATATTCATCGACCAGGTGAGTGCCTATAATGTCTGAGCGATGACCTACGCATCAATTGCTTCGTCTCTATGATTAGGCATTACTCGTATACAACCATCGTGTTGGAAAATTCAGTGGAATCTCATAGCAAATAAACGATTCTTCATGTAGCATAATAATTATAGAGATTTCGATCAAATTATCGGTTCAAATATTCACAGGTGGTTCCATGACCTAACAGTCGAGCTGCAAATTACACCTTATTGAGACAAAAGTGATGCCTTATTGTTTTCAAGTAGCGCTCAGCTGCATTGCATCACGCCGCGCTCGCTGCTCACACGATTACTATCAATTCGATCCTTGTGAAGGATATTATTTGAGACGCCACCAGCCGAGAAATTATTATACTCGATATTCAAATTGCTACATAAAGGCTGGGGAAGTTTATCTAACCACAACCACGACTGAAAGGAAGATGCTTCGACAGGCAGAAAGTGAAGAAAAAAATGAGAAAATAGATTGGAAATGTGATCCTCCTTTTCTTCCGCAAAATAACACAGTCGGTCGCGTAAAAACGGTTCAGCAAACTCTTCTGACAACCGATGCATTGGGCGAAATTGATTTTTTTTTGTGCAACAACGGAGCATTGCTTCTCAGAAAAGCTCCAAATTAAGTTTCTTGGAATGATATAGGAAAAGCAGGATCTAGATTTCGTTTTCATTATCCCCATGGCTCTGTGATTTAATTAGACTGGACATGGCCAGTCATCCTTTTGGTCATCCGAATTGGAAGGAAATGGACGTCATGCCAACACTGTCCGTGCCTTCGACGCGCTAGCCCAGCCCGGCCCGGCCCAGGACCTAACGCGAAGAATTAACTGCACTAATCAATGTTTCATTCAATCCTAACCACACAATGATTCCACATCTCTGCTCGTTATTTTGATTTCACATAATTTGACCACTCAACGGTAATTTTACCATGCTGATGGGCAAGCTTATTTAATTTCAATGATTACGTCGGGCCAATAACAACAATTAATCTTAATTACTGTCATTCTTTCGCTGTGTAAAAAACAGATATATACAAATACATCTTCAATTGCTGTACAAATAAGTGTTTATTAACTTGGTTCAATTACTGTAAGGGATTTATTTAGATGAGATGATGTTGCATTTTATATTGCAAATCATCGAGACTCATCTGCTGGCCTCTTCTTGGCTGGGAGACAATGTCAGTAATTAGGTAACAGTGATAATGACTTGTGTAAAAAGATATCATTACAGCCTGTCACTATACTGTGATGACTTCAAGATCGCTGCAGCCCGCGGCGCATTGACTCAGTGAGCATCTTGCCTCAATTTTATCAAGAAACACCATGTAATTATGGAGCTGCGTAGGAAGTATACAGAAATCAAGCATTTTTTACTGGAGCAACCAAATTTGGCCATACCAGTCCTTTAAAGGACCACGTACTTAGGCGAGAGATCGGCTCATCGATTAAAATAGTTGATTGAAATTACGCTGATGGTTCTAAGAGTTAGGTCGAATAATTTGCCAGCTTGTCCTGGATATGCATTGCATTTTTTATGTTGCACTCGAAATTTTTACGAGCAAGCTAGAGAACACGATGCATGGTTCGATCGTCCTACAAATAATTGTACTCTTTTTTGACCACGCAGAGATTCCTGCCGAGCATGCATCGTGATACGGTTCGTCCAATTCCGTGACCATTACAACAAATAGCTAGCCACGACAATGGGTATTATTGCAAAGTAACAAGTACTTAGGTACCTCACGTGGCACGTGGGGCCAAGAGGGTGGCTGTAGGCGGGTGCTGGCAGCCAGGGGGGAGGGAGGGAGGAATGCGAAACGGGACGGTGGAATTGGTCCATATCATATTATAGCTTCTCCATTCAAAGAAGAGAAAGTGATCACCATTCTTGTAGTTGATTGTTCAGAAAGATCTCGGGACATTTTTTTTATTTCCATCTCAGCAAATTGCCAATGGTTAGTCTATAGGTAGCTTAATAGTACACCTACGCCTATGCTGCTCCAATGCCTCACAGGCATAGCCTACAAAATGTAATTCCAATTACATAGACATGTTTTACAATTGCGGGGTTTTCAATGTGTACTACGATCGTTTTGCAATCGACCCTCTATATATGAGAGATATACACGTGCCATGCATTAAGCTTACTTTTGTTCTAGTTTGCCAGCTTCTGAATGGGAGTGATGCAAACTTATGTGCAGTGTCATTACTTGGTTGTTGAGTGTAAAATATAGCCCGAGACATAGTGCAAGAATGTAATTATATATAGGTTGCTGAAGATCATTCTAAGATTACTCATAAAGAGCTTTCTGTCCATTATTCGTTTTCAGACATTGAATTCGGGCCAAGTGAGCACTGCCAATGGAATTAGAGTTTTCAGTTGGTAGAACCCGTCTTCAGGGTAGTTTATAATTGACACAGACCTGACAATGGGCTAAATTAACAAGTGCATAACTAACTTACTAGTATCATACCCACGTTCGTATACAATTATCGCTGCATTAATTAACGCTGTCAATCAAAACATTACACCAATATGATATCGCAGAATCGTATTCTCTAGAAGACGACATGACCGAACCTTTCTCTTGACCAAGACCGTCGGGAAGGTCAGTCCGATTCATTAGGAGCTGGAGCTCTTCGACGCGACCATTCGCTTCTCGACGTTCGTCAATTCAATTCATCTCGCGATTGCTTGTCAGTCTGCCCATTCGTCGTCCGCTAAAGCTGGTCTCTCTCTCTCTCTCGTTTCTCTCTATTTCTCTCTTCGTACGTCAATCACCACTCAATCTTGCGATTACGCGAACAGCACAATAACCAAGAAACCGAACAAAACGCCTGCAAGAACGAATTGTTTTCAGCGGCCGGCTCACATCAGACGGGCCATGGACCATCGATCATGGCATGATGGTTGCAAGCTCACATACGATGGTTATTGATTGTACCCTGTGTGTATGTGCTCCCAACTTCGCATCCCACGAGCGCTGAATGTGAGCTTGAAAATGTGCTACGAGCTCGGCTCGCTAACGAGGTACGAACAAGATGTACACACGTAGAATGCGATGTCGGAAAAAGTTTGCGTTTTTCGGACGATGCAAAAGTTTAAATCTCTAAATAATAGGAGCTGGCGTGGTTGTTACTGACAATTGTGTAGCGTAGTTGAATGAAATGAGGTTCTGTCTGAGTCAAAACGTGGGTTCGAAAAGTTCTTTAAGTGTGATTTTTGAGGAGGTCATGGGAGAGTTTTATTAAGGACGGGCACCTCCACCACCTCTTCAGCTAAAGCTTGAGTTTAAGCTGCTTCTAACAACTTGGTGTCGTTTTGCAGTGTCCACTCCTCTGACGTGATATCAAGCTATCGTTGATTGTGTATGAAGGAACGTCACAAGAAGATCGTGCTATCAAGTTAATTGAAATGGAGATTAGGACTTTAGTTGGCATGAAAGAAGTCACAAATCTCTACCGAACAAAACAGCTGTCCTCCCAAATGACAAGAGCATTACGTATTACATTCCATCCATCCAAAGCAGCCATCCGTCGACGCATAAAATATCGTCCGCTGGCTTTCGGTTTGCGCAAGTGAAGATGGAATGCTAGATAGATACTGCGACTTGAGAGGTAGCCTTCGTGAAGTCTTCTTCTTCTTCTTCTTCTTCGGTAGATAGACCATTGTTTTCGTGAGATGGTTATCCGATCTGGGAATCTAGGTATTATTATAATTTACCACAGGACAATTGAAAGTAAATAATAACCACAGATTATAAGCATCGAGTTAGATTATTTTTAAGAATCCATGTGCGCTCGCCGCATTTGCGACTCGGATATGAATCTGAATTTGAAGTAGCCTATTGTCTCAAACTTAGTTCACCAATTCACCAGAATATGAGTTACCAAGTGTGTTAACCAGAGCAAGTAGGATGCGAGTGTGAAATATCGATCACCGTTAGAGTTTAGTGTTTCGGTATTTGGAAATCGATCCTAAAAATGGCAAAAGAGAAAAAATCCACGTGATTTTCAAATCGAAATTTACCTCCAGTTCAGCCATTGTTGTCAAAAGTTTGAGCAACGATTATGGTAGGTAGTACCAAAACAAGATTACGACTTGGCTGTCAATGCCTAAATCCCCGAGACACGCTTCCACAATGCAATACACTCCCCGGTACGAAGATTACCTAATCTTCACCATTGAGAGAATCAAATTCTGCAGACGAGGTTTAGAGTTGGCCGCTAATCCGTGCATTCAGGTCCCCGCGTGTGAGCTTTTAGCGCGCATTGAATGCTTCAAGGACCCGCAGCAGCCAGCGAGCAAGCAGCACTTCAGCGTCTTTGCGCTCGGATAATTAAGCTCAATAACACATTGTAGTGCCGTAATATCACTGATGGTCAATTAGGAAGGCGTCAAGAATACCTTCTCCACGCAACATCACATCGAGCTATTTACCAACCGGCACTTTTATACATATATGTATACCTATACCGACAACGTAAATTACACCCATGTGACCTGGCATGTCCTAATATCCGTATCGCCGATACAGTTGCAATGGTTTCCTGTCCCAGTCTTGTTAATCAATGCAGTTCTATTTCATTTACAAATTATAGACCTACCATCGATGTTATGATTTTTAAAAATTATTAACGGTTCGGTTTTGAAACAATAGAAACCAAAGATATGAATCACATTTTAATTCACAATTTCTCCGCATCGGACTGTTTTCCAAACAGCTGGACTCCTCGTGGAGTTAGATCATACCTTTTATTTCGCAATGTAGATATTTGATAAAAGTCGTATCGGTAGCAGCGAGTCACGATCCGATCCGATCCGATTCGACACTGTAACGATCGGGTGCAGAAGGAAGGGCTACGCATCAGCCGCATGGGCCGCAATCGCGCGGCAGCACTCCTTGCGTTGCTTCACTGCTGAGGAACCGTTTTGCAGACAAATGCAGGCACGCACGCACGCTCGACATCGGGGTCGTGGGGTCCGTGGCGTTGATTCGACGCGACGCGAACGAGGAAGCGGAAGATGCGAGATGACAATCGGCGAAACGGGAATTGGATCAATTCGCAGTGGGCCTGATTAGCTCCCGTCATCAAATAAATGAGATAGTAATCGTTAGCATTGTTATTCACACGGCCTTTTGTCTTCTTTTCGTATTCTTTGAATGCGTCGTTTTTTTTGTTGTTTTATTTTGATTGGGTTTTCTTCGCCGGGTGAAAAACTCCCGCGGTAGGTTAGGTCCCATCGTATTGACCTGGTGAAATTAGTTCCACAAATCAAAGTCTAATTTGGAACGTTTTCCGCTCGGTTTTGACAATCGGGTGGAACCATCAAAGTGAATTTTTCACCAAATCTTTACAAACAGTTCGCGCGTACCGAGATATACGTCACGAATTCGGCGGTCACTGGACAATGGCACACGTCACGCCAGCAGCCCTGCAGAATTGTAACGTGTTCAGAGGCGAAGTGTCAGGGGAGACAAGGCAGACACTGCCTACCCAGCAAGTCAGGAGAAATATCGTTTTAAAATAAACATTCAAGCTGTAAAAAAAAGTTTACTAAACTAGGTAGAACTGCTAAGAACGCCACTAATAATTCCCAACGTTTCACGAACTGTATCGTAAGCTTCATCCAAGGCAATTCTTACGATACAATTAAGCTTACGACACAGTTCGCAAAACTTTGGGAATTGATTAGTGGAGTTCTATGGAGTTCTATCCAGTTTAGTAAGCAGTTTTTTGTAAACTAGTGCCAAGATCAGGAAGTAGACACGAGTCTAAAGAAATGTATAAAAATAAAGCTTTCAAAAAAAATTTAATTAACTGGGTTTCACTGCCAAGAACTTCTAACAAACAAACTCCCTCTACTGCTAAGCTTCCTCAGGGCGAATGGAAGCTTACAGCATAGTTCGTGAAACGTTGGGAGTTTGTTTGTTAGAAGTTCTTGCCAGTGATACCCGGTTAATTAACATTATTTTGAAAAGTAGTGCCAAGATTCAGTAAAAGACATGTGTCTGAAGAAATAAATAACATTGTAGCTGCTTTTCAGTTAAGACAACTAGGATAATTTCGTGATATAGATACACAAATGTGTTTTTAATGGTTTTAACACATGTATGGAAACATTTCAAGTCTCCCCAGTTGACAGCCTCACGCTTCGCCACTGATCGTGCGTGGGGTCATCGTGAAACGAATACCCACTGAACGATTCGAGACGTCGTCTCGGCCGATGATGCGATCCTCGAGCTTCCACACGGTCGTCGTGAGCATCCACTGCTGTGTTGTTACTACCATACATTATTAGCGTGAAATTGCGCCGGCGCTGAATGCCGGTCGGCCGGCTCCAATGAAGACCTCGTCTGCGCTTCTTTCTGTACAATGCGCAAAGAAGGCCTGCGACTTGAGTGATGGCTGGAATCGTAACGCCAACCACCGCGCCGTGGAAAACCAAACGCCTTGCGAGCGCTCTCGATCGCGCCGTGAAGAAACACCATTAATCCCGTACCCAGATCCGGCTGCGCAAGCTCATCCCGAGAAAAAGATTCACATTTGAGAAAAATGATCGAAATCAATCCGACTCATTGTGGGTGTTTTGCATGGAAATGTGGCCACCGATCTGACAGCTCCTTACATAGGCAGAACAAATACCTGCAACGGTTTTGCAAGCGTCTACTTAAACTTTCAACAGACGCGTGAAAGATGTTCCCTAGTCGGCGATGAGTGATGAGTCAATAGTGTGTTTCACTGTGCAAATAGATTATGCGGCGTGAGTCAACTGTGGCTTCTGTACGCCGAACGCCGACACCAACGACAACGGCGACGGCATGTTTGACGAGGTGGATCTTCCTCTGCATGTGCACACGTGAATGCAACGTAAACAGGCGAAGCGAGATAGTGTGGTCAATAAATTACCTGGCGGGAATATGACGAGCGGGCGATCAGGCAGCGGCAGCATCATGCAGCTTCGACGGACGTAGGCGTCGAGCGAAATAGGCGTTTCCTCGCGTCACAAAATGACGATTTCGGGAGCTTCTAATGAGAGACTTGCTTATAGATACCTTTGTGGTGTAATCTACGCGCCCCGGGATGGTTGCAATGGCAAGGATGAACAAAAATGTATCAAGAGTACGTACACACTAATTACATAATTACACACATAATTAGATATTTACCAAGGGTATTTTTACTTTGGGGTAAAAGCAAAGTGCTATTTACTAGAAGAATATATATTTTTTTTTATTCGGTTTGTCTAATAATAGTTTCTAGTTAATTTTTATAGCATTTTACTATGCTTCTTTTATTATACTGACGTCTTTTATGGTCTAATTGCTTTTTTTTTTTTGTAAAATAGTGCCTATTTGAAGAGTGCGGCTATATCCATAGTGCAATGAAAATAAAGAACATTTGATTTGAATTTGACTTGAATTGATCGCATAATGTTGTGATTGTCCTATTATGTTGTACACGTATTAACTGTGTTAGAAAAATCGCTGGTAACATTGGGAACATTTTTTTTGCGCGAGCGAAAAAATGCATTCCTGTTATCAACTTTCATAGTTGTCGAGTAAAGTGAAGCTGGGTTTTACGGTGGCACTTTGTAGCCTAAGAACAGGCGTAAGTGTGATGTAGTGAGTAGGACATTATTAGCATTACGTGCAACACTTTTTAAAGCATGCCAATCATGTGCACCACAGTTTCTTTTTGCCAAACCCAACAATTTGAAATGCAAAATGTAATGTCACCGTTCGCTTCTCCACATAATTCGCGTAAAACGTAATAACAATAACGATATTCGTATAATTATTTGTGCGGGCAAGTCGAAAGCTTAAAGTGGCTGAGGCTATTAAAATGCAAATATCTTGGTTGGCCATCCTTGCACTCAAGACAAAAAAAAAAGAGCTGCTGGTCGATATTAATACACTCCACTCATGATGGTGCGTTTTATTATTTAGGTGTGGTTCTTTCATGAGATATCCAACTAATTATTAACCACGGAATGGATCTTCCTCAAACCCCCCACGAGATACATTAACTTTCAGCATAAGATTAGAGAGAAATGAAGTCATCTTGCTGCTGCAGCAACAGCTTTGTAGAACGGCCGTTAACCTGCTAGTTCTTGGCTACCACAATGCTACCACATTTATACAAGAGCATCGCCATCAGCCTCGTCGAGAGACATTCCGAAAAATATTAATTAATCTTATGCCACTGGAAGAGAAAGAAAAGGCTCGGACGATGGTTTTTGTCTTCGCGAAATAGTCAGTGGTGTTGAGGCCTACTTAGCTAACGTCCAAGCGAAATTGAAATTATCAAACTGATAAACGTGCCTGCCTCAATTAAGACGGTGGCCAATCTATTGAATCGACTTCAAATTAAAATTAATTATCAATTAAAACGAATTAAAATAAAGTAGAAAATTCAACAAAAGTGAAGCTTTTTTTACATCCATCTCGCATATTGTGGCACATTAATTCGCGGCTAAATGTGGAGGCATAGGTGGAGGTGCATGGACAATGTAGTCGATGTAGGTACTCGCGCATTCAACGCCAGTCGTTTCTACTCGGTGAATCCGCGATCGCCGACGTTTATTCGCCTTGGCCATGCTTAGCAATATCATGTCATTTTTTCCCCGGATGAAAGAAAAGGCCGATCCGAGCATCATCTGCAGCAGCACCTCCACATCTGCGCCAGATGTACCAAATGTGAATCGCTCTCGGAGATCATAAATTTCCGTGCAGTCGGACACACATGTATGCGGGCCAGCATCGATTAAACGCATGCGACCTACGGCCGGACATCGAGAGTGTGTCCTTCTGTGTTGCAGGTGAATACTGGGCAGGAATCGGATCTTGTCCGATCGGGCGAACGCGCGGACATAACACACATGTGTCCGAGAGCAGATGACGATGATTATGATATCAGTCGTACTTGTGTGCAAGGAAGGATGCGGGTGCCCGCACCGCACCACACCGCACGGCACCGCACCGCACCGCACCGCACCGCACCGCACCGCACCGAAACCCAATCGGGATGAACTGCCTGAGTTATGTTGTCAAGAGAGCCTCTGGACATGGTTCTGGGAGTTCTTCGCTTATCATAACAAAGGAGCAGGCGGCGGCGTCGGCGAGCAGTGTTAGTGAAAAGGATTGCTTATACAATATTCATGTTAAGTTCTGGTTATAACTTAGAGAAGAACAATATAGCACATGATTTCAGGTTTTTACACTTGTAAAATGAGATATCTTATTGAATAAAAATGTTAGCTATTAATTCAGTCTGACCGCGGCGTATAGGTCTAGTCAAACTATACCTACTTTTGAAGCCAACACCGTAAGGAGAACGAAACGCGTCTGATTTGAGAATTGCAGCGGTTTTTCTCTGTTATAATACGGTGCATCTGTTTCTTTTTTGCTGTAGGTGGTATAATTCGTAGATCCGTGATAAGAGCATGATGCTTAATTACGTCAAATAAGTCTGCTATCAATATTGGAAACGGCTTTAATGACCGACCGCAAGCTGCAGTATGCTAATGTGATATACTAGCTCATGGCTTTAAGCCTCTAATGGATTTGAATTCAATTTAACAATGTTACAGGCTTTTGTCTATTCATTCAAAGAACTGTTCAGCTAAACGCAACATAATTGGCACAAGTGTTTCTTAGTTATAAAACATAAATTAATAAAAACACCTCGATCAACAACAAAATTTGCCTACACTTAAACACCGTAGCACACTTGCTGCATTATCCACCTGTCATCGCAATAGAAAGGTGTACACTTTGACAAGCCACCTTTTGCATTAGTCGCATTTCTGCGCAGCACACTGGTCGAGTGGAATAATTCTAAAGAGGCGAGAGAGCTAATGAATGGAATCACATCGATATCCATTCTTGTAAACACGAACAACCTATAGTCGAAGATGAAAAATAATTTCCTGGTTCGGCAATAAATGGTGTCCGCGTCCCAACAAATGGGTGTAATGCCTATCCGCACACAGAGAGCTTATTGAAATACATCAAAGTGCAGTGAAACAGGAAAACAGATCGCAGCGCGGTGCCACACCGCCGACACGGTCAACGACTCGATCACGAAGTCTTAAAACCAGAAAGGCGAATTAAAAAATCGTCTAAAAGAAGACTAAAGATTAGTTTCGAACGCATTCGCTCGAGGGCGTGCCGACGAGCGTATCACGTGGGAGGCAGCAGTGTGCATTCAGCAGCACCAGCAGCGCAGGTTTCTATAAGCCGTCCCGTCCCGGGCTTATCAGTGACAATCAATCGCGAGCAAAACCATGTAGAAAGTGATTAAAAGGCATGCGGACTCCCGCACATAAAGCCATGCCTACATGCCTACTAGTAGCCTTCCACGACGAGCCTTACATGAATAATAGAAAGCATTAATATCAGCTGATAGCGATTCTGCATATGACATTTTGGTGTTAAATCAATTCCGTCGCATTGTTGCAGATTGAAATGCGGCCAGGAAATTGTGCTGCAGCGCACCGCGGTGGCTCGTTTGGAAGCTAATTGAGAAATTTTTCACTTTTGGCCACCAACCCCACGGGTGTACTTTGCCTCCGATGAAATTAGCACTAATAATGATTACAACAGCCGCAGGGCTCGACACCTACTGCATTAAAATGTCATCAACAGATGTACGCGCTTGATTCGGACGATCCTGAGTTCTCCACTCGGAAAGGACCTTACTGTCCGTGTTAATTATCACGGCAAACTGACATTCACGCTCGCGGTAATGGAGTCTCAACCGTTATTCATATTTCACGACAATATATCATTTCTCAGGTGTAATATAATAACATATTTTTGAAAATAAAAATAGGTTGGACTTCAGCATCATAATAAAGTATACTCGTAAGAACACACTACTGCTGCTACTTCGATTGATACGCCTATTGAGCAAGTCAAGCAACGGCCATTAGGGTCCCGGTCCATAATGTAGCTGCCTGCTTCGGCCGACAATTGCGAGACGAATGGCGATCATTAATTGCACATTTTTCATCGAGTGTCTCTTGGCCGATACAAACTCGTAGCATATCTTTCACTGATGTGTGCGAGATTAGCGATCTGGATCACGTCCACTCGAAGTGTCTGCAGCCTGTCCGATGGTATTATGAGCAACTATGTGTGTATGTACGTGTGTGTGTGTGTGTGTGTGTGTGTGTGTGTTCGTATACACACACATGTGTATCCAACGTCTGTGTGTGTGTTATGTCAGTCGAAATGACGGAGAAAGTATGCGCCGCGCCGCGTCGCGGCCATTCCTAATTATAAAAATGATATCGTCAATTTTGTGTTTTTTTTTTTGGTTTTCTTAGCGTGGAAAGGAAAGCCTTGTTGAGTTTGTACCGGCGCGTGCATGTAAATCGGTTGATTGATTTAGAGCCAGTGGAGTCGAGAGAGCTGGAGGTACGCGCTCCGTCCGATTGCTATCTCGTGATCGTCTTTCCTGCCCGGAGAGTCGAGCAGTGCGAGTCCGAGTCCAGGACTTCGCGAGCCGTGTGTCTAGCAAACTTATCGACGTTTAAAAGATGATGATCGCTCAAGGGAGTAAATTAAAACCAGCGATTAAAATCAATTCGGCAGTGTTCATTCGGGTCTGCATCTAGTCGATGTAATACTATCCACAATGCATAAGTGGCCCCACACTGCACTTCTTCTCCTTCCTATACATCATCATCACTCGTCCATCAACATTTCTAAGAAAATGCATCATCATAATTTTTAATTAGATATTTACACTTGTGCTAATGCCGGCATTATATGATACTATTATACCCATGACTAATATTGAATGGTATTTCGCACTTAGTGATGAAAAGCATGCTACCATATAGGTATGTATATGTGGTTTTTAGCGAAAAGCATTTCGCATCAAATGAGATTAATTTGGGAGATAATATGCAGTGTGGCCACTCCCTGAGGACGGCGAATTGGCCGGCGGTGATCGCGACGTGCACTCGAACTGACAATTACCGTCGTTGTTCCGCCAACGATAAGAAGAAGCACTAGATCTCATTACGCGTTGATGGACCCTCGCACCGCACCGCACCGCGCCACACCATTCTATCATCATCATTAGGACGTACTAGCTGATTTTAATTGCACTTGTACCGGCTCATTTTGTCCAATGACCAGATTGGTATCTACTTTATTAGGCAGATGATAATAAACGTAACTCTTCCTTATTGCGAGGCATTGAGTGAGCTTTTGATCTATATGCTGAAGCCAAATTATAAATCAATTTCGGTTCACTGTTATGTTAGTATAGATAAGTACTCGATTTACAATGGGGACATAAATGAGTACTGAGTACCGACCCATGTTTACCGTATGAAATACGATCGAGGTAACTTTAACCTAAGTAAAATAATCACATTTGTCAGCCTTTGGTCTTCAAAATTCAAGTCGAAACCATTACGTAAATACTTACCATTTAATAATATATGAAATGAAGTATTACAATTTGGAAGAATTATCTCACTGCTTTTTTGGCAGGTACGTGTTCGGTGTATTTGGAAAAAAAATGGTTACCTAAATTGTGTAAATAATTTAACGCTCGCTTTCTCTTGAAATACTGATAATTGCATTTTTGCATTAATTCTAGGGGATAATGCAACCTGTCTTCGGCGGGGGTTATGCAGAGTGATGATCTTTGCCCCGCAGTCGTGCGGCATTGTGTGCCCACGCGACGCGAAGAAGACAACCTAGAGATTTCCCATTTTAATATCGAGTGCAAATTTCCTTTTTCCCTTTATGGGCTCTCCGCCGAGATTGAGATCAAAGGTAGAACCGATGACTGAAAGTAAAGGCATGGCTCTTTAAATGAGGATCAACCAGCATCTGCTATGAAATACTTGGAATGAAAAGTCTCCAAAAAAACATAAATTCCCATCTCCCGTGGTCGTTGGGTGCAGTCAGTTACTACCTACCAAGACCTACTATCTCAGCGTCATATTTATGTGGTGCGTTACTTCATGGGCTATTACCCTTGTTTATGCTCTCGGCTTCGCAAGACAATAAACTTGACTGCGCCACCATAAAACGATGGCCAGCGATACTTCTTTCATTCATAGAACGCCAGTCAAATGGGAAAGCTCGCTGCGATCATTTTTAATTTCGATTTGTCAATTAACTGCCTAATAAAGTGCCGCGAATTGAAAGTTAGCTTCATTACTTTTTTTTGCACAGCGAGGCTTGGAACAGGACATGAGCCCTACTGACTAGTATTCTCGTCGATTGTCGATTGAACGAGCACCCCATGATTAGCTGGTTGCGTCTTCGATTCCTGGTCTGGTTAGAAAACGCGAGGATTGTTCAAACAGAGGTGATTGGCTGATCGTGATCGGCCAGAGATGCTGTGCGATAACCTGTGCGGACGAGCAAGATGCCCTTCGATGATTGCCGAAAGGACCGCGACGTAACGTTCTTTGCCAGTGCGTTTGCAAATTGATTGTTGAGCCAACCAACCAACCAGCCAGTCGGCACTCGGGAGAGCTGCAGCCTTGATGCCTTTCAGCGTCCTTAACGGCGTCGCCTCACCGCGGCGATCGTAAAACCATGATAAAACGTTCCGATTGCTTTCGAGAATGCGAAATAAAATTGTTTCGATTAAAATATCGCGATTATTATTATTTAGAATCCTTGACAATCCAAATCACACATCATTGTGGTATCCTTGCCAGCTCGTTTCTTAATAAATGGCATTGGATCTATTGTCTTGCTAGGATGTATAAGATTGTAGCGTACGTTGAACATGACATGTCATTATTTTGAATTGATTCCCGCTACAAAAAAGAAATGAAAGTATTTTTTAGCACACATTTAGAAGGGTCAAGCATCTTGGTTTACGAAATCAGTTCCGGTTGCTTTGATTCGAGACGGTAGTGGTGCAGCAAGTGATTGTGTACTGATTGTGTACTGATCGCAACATGCGATATGCATGATCAATAACATGTCTGCCTCCAATTGTCCACTCTATTCTTAAACAAAAGCTCGCTGCGCACTCCATTCATATGACGGGCCGGGCGGCCGAATATTTTCAACGGCTGTAAGAAAACAGTTTTCCTGCTCGCCTACACCACACTTACACAATGCCGAGCCCGTGTGTTTCAATATTTTATTATTTCAATCTCGCGATGCAAATTTGCTCGGATGGAAAACGATGTTCGGGTTTTTGCTCCACACGCTTTTTCTGTGTCGCTGCATTGTTCGCCACGAATGCTGGTAGGCGAATACGACATGCATGCTGTTGTTCGCTACAATGCGACATGTCAACGAAATATAGCGAGTCCTCGGCGGGGGACTTTCGATGAGCCGGTGGCCTTCCTCGCACTCGCACTCAAGATGAATAGAAAAACCAACAAAACACCACTAATAATTGCCATTACAGTCATAGATGCGAATGCCCAACAGCTATTTCGTAACGGCTCGCGAATATGGCCTCATAATTTTCCACAAAAGACGTGACAGCATTGCGTTAATACACCTGCACACAGCAATCCTATCGTCCAAGTAGGTATCGTTAATAAATAATCATTAGCAGTGGACATGGCATTGTTTGGAGAGATAGCGAACATTGGAAGGTATGACCGCGTGCAGCCGCGCAAGGACACTCGCTTTCTGATAGCACACCGATAAACTGATGGCACCAGAGCACTTCGAAGAGCAGTTCTCTTGCTGACAGCCTATAAATGAGATCCATCTGTAATCTTCTCCGAGTAGACACAAGGAAGTGTGCATTCCAATTACATTTCGAAACTAACAAATCCAAAACAATAATCCAAACACAGCCAATAGGATTGAAGTTCAATCACAATGTTCCATCAGCGTGCATAATTTTTTCGTGTACCAATTTAGCAGGCTGTGCAAAAACAAACGAAGCGAGGCAAGCATGCAAACATGCAAGAAGATGGCAGGAAGATAATAGCGACTATAAGCGACTGGCGAATACCTCGTGTGTACAATTCGATCACCATTCGTTGACCTGTGACACTGCACGTGGGCTGGCCACAGCATGGCGTGCGTCGGCGGCGAAGTCGCGGGTCGCAGCCCTCTGGGACGCCCGCCGACGCCGCCTAGGCAGCGCCACGCTGCGCCGCGCCAAGACGTGAACACGTGACCACCCGAGCCGAGCCGAGCCGAGTCGACCCTTGGCTCGGTCGTTCGTTCGGAGATCAGAGGGCGAGCACACCGACATGATCGAACGACAGCACGAACCGACAACAGGCGGCGACCAGATATTGAAACTTACTATTAAAACCATCGGACGACTCTATGTTTTTATTAGATCACACGAACAAGAGTGGGCAAAGTTGTGTTTACTGGCAGTTAATGGCGAAATAGCTTTTCCAGAGCTAACAAGGCCGCTGCAAAAACGCAGTCCCGTAAGAAAAGCAAATTGCACTACAGTTTTTATTGTTCCTAGAAATGGAAACGAGGGGCAATTTTGCAAATCATCCACAGACGACTGGCCAAGTAGTTTTTCTTGAGCCAAGAAGATCTCTGCAAAAACGTAGTCCCGAAAGAAAAGCATTACACCAGCTTAATTGTCTCCAGGACAACGGCAACAAGTTGTCACTTACAAGTTGTCGAGCTAACACAAGCCATTAGGAGCCAAATGAATACTTGAGTCAGGAAGGTTTTCATGATTCAATTATTGTAAACGACTGTTATGCAAAAAAAATCCTCGTTTTCTCGTCTTTCCTTGTCATTATTTGAAAACTCGGTCCATATTGTCGTTCATCCTAGGTTGATTTTAACATCCGGGATACCCTCGTACACTGATACCCTCTTACCACCCAGCTGTAGTCCATCCAGTCTCTGTCACCAGGTCCAGCATTCAGTTCAGGTCAGCTAGCAGTACTGTCAGTAAGTGCATCCAACACCTGACCACTCGGCAGCCCGTTTGTCCATCCCTGTAATGCCATAACTCGATGATCTAACTATGGCTTGTTAGGTACTCTATCCACGAAGTACGTCCAGAACGCAGCTGGTTCAGGTAATCATGCGGCAGAGGTGGTTGATGGTGGGTGGCCAACAGCCACACGGCACTGGCCAATCAATACGGGATTATTACCGGACTGTTCGAACTATTGATTAGTTGAGATAACTATGGTTAGCAAGCATGATTTAATAACAACACGAGTTGCGAGCGCTGCCGAAATCTATACGTAATGAGTTGCACCAATGAGAGGAACGCCGTGAGCAAGTCGCTTGTTGGGTAAAGTATCTACAATGCGGGGCCGAAATGTTGGATCCTGGAGGAGATATGGGATCTTATATTATAAGGTTTTATATTGCTAACATGTTGTGAAGATCTATTGAGCTCCCTTTGGCATAGTGAAATGTTGAAATACTGAATATGAATATGTTAAAAATTATTCCACATGCTGTGGTATCGGAGAATTTAATGGACCGAACGGTTTGGCGTGTTGGATACACCGGTTATCGTGAGATCACCGAAGTTAAGCAACATTGCGATGCACCAAAGGTATTGATGGGTTGTCATTCATCCCAAGGTCCATTTCTGTTCGGGAGAGGTTGGAGGTTTTGAAGTTAGTGCAGCAGCTTCACTCCCCTTGCCATCAACCTCTCGTCAGCACGGATTAGTGGAGGAATCCCATGCTGTTCGAGTTGTACTGTCATTTGGAAGGGACGTTAAGCGGTGATCCCCTTGGTGCTTTTCAACAGGAGTAGGTTACCTGCCAGCACGGGGTTTCCTCTCTTCCCTGTTAGGTTCATCATCACCCTCATTATCACCCTGCAATTCACAGACGCCAATAGACCAGTGCCACAGGGCCAGTTGTCAATACGGTGCGTTGTTAAACACCGACGCCAGTAGACCAGTGCCACAGGGCCAGTTGTCAATACGGTGCGTTGTTAAACACCGACGCCAATAGACCAGTGCCAAAGGGCCAGTTGTCAATACGGTGCGTTGTTAAACACCGACGCCAATAGACCAGTGCCACAGGGCCAGTTGTCAATACGGTGC
>QKMV01000563.1:0-21298 GCA_003287335.1 Lednia tumana
TTGATACAAATTTGGGTATTTCATACAAGTTGGCTTTGACATTTAACCCAGGCAGGATAGGGCAATCACAACCCAA
This sequence comes from Lednia tumana, assembly GCA_003287335.1. Taxonomy (NCBI): domain Eukaryota; kingdom Metazoa; phylum Arthropoda; class Insecta; order Plecoptera; family Nemouridae; genus Lednia; species Lednia tumana. The sequence goes on from QKMV01000563.1 coordinate 77, forward strand.
GTGGCTTTTCTTAGTAGGTCCATCTAGTATTATTTTCTTGGCTGAAATAGGTCCATTGCGAATTCACTTCTAGTTGCACCAGAAACAGAAACGGCATGCACATTTTTTTCATGAGCTGTTCTGAAGACGCATCTCATGGCCATGTATTTCGGGTGTCATCTGTTTTTCTCATAACCTTTGACTTGTTGGCAATTCCCGGGTCGACGATTCTGCACCGGAAACCGAATGTGTCTGTCCACTGTGCGATGAGCCAATGATTCTCTTTTCGTTCCCTTGACGACCGTCACTGGCTACTCGCCTGGGTTGGATCCCGAAAAAAGCAGGTGCGGGATTAAGACATGGATGGCAGCTAATGACCGCTCCTTGGGGACTGGAACACACACGGCTCATCTGTACAAGTAGGCTGCCTTGCAGATTCTACCAGAGATCAGTGGTCAACAAACAGAACAGTTTTCCTTTGATTGCACAGTTTTTTATGTAGTTTTGTTCATTTTTTGCGGGGGAAGACCAGCCCGCTTTGAGGGGTCGAGAATGAGAAAGTCTAGAATTTGCCTCCAATGATTGAGGGAATATCACGGAATATCACATTCACAACCATGGAAGTGCATTCGCCAGGATCAAACCTGGGCTCTCCAGATGACCGCTCGGCTACCGTGCTAGGTTCTTGAATTTACTCATATAGGTTGGGTACTCCTTCGTTTCTAAACACCACTTTCCAATAGATTTGTTTTAAGCTTTTCATAAACCAGAGTTTGTAGAAGCCAAAATTACTTTCTGCGACAACGGGAAATTTGTGTCGTTTTACACTCATCTTGAGATATCCTCGTGGTACCGAATAACTAAAAGAGCTCCTCAAGTAGTAGCTCGGTACGGTCGATCCAACTCGATATTAACGGCCAACCGATGTAAACGTAGGTATTTATTGAGTATTGTTATCTGTTTTTGTATGCACCATGTCTTGTCATTCAAACTGAGTTTTCAATGGTACGGAAATGAAAGAGATGACAGAAATAACAATTGATGTATTATTTATGTTTTTGATGTTACGTCGAGCCTCGAATTGAGACACGTGTTCAATGTAAAATTGAAACGGAGTGATAAAACCTGTACTGGAGTTCGGTTGATCGATATTGGGGTTAATGAAAGGCGTGTAGTGCATAGCCAAATCCGGCGGAATCTTTTTGCATTGCATTTTCTCGAGAGATATTGAGTCTTAACAATTTCATGGATATTTGGCCAAAACATTGTAGATGTAAAAAATTCATACGGATTTACGCATGTATATTATCTGTTCAAATGTGAGGTATGTGATACAAACAAGTAAAATGGAACGAAGAAAACTTAATCATAACTAGATTTTCACCGCCTCGTTATTTTGACTGTTAAGTACCCATTTTTGCTGTACATGTCGAGTGCATTTCAACGGTCCAATCATTCTATTACCGCATCACATCACAGAAACGCACCATGCAAGTCCGCCCGCTCCTGGTCGAAAGCCGGGCCAATTCTTATTCAAACCGAACGGAGCAATCCTCCCAGAAAACATGGCTTAAATTATACCTGTTGTCGACCTCACCATTGTCAGATTTAAAAAAAAAACATGAGGAGATGGGAGTCCCACATAAAAAAGTCTTGTCATCAGATAATCCCCAGCCAAGGACAGATTTATCTCACCGAAATGTAGGTGCCTAAAGAAGCTTTCGACAAAGATAAAATAATAGTTTATTTGATGGTCAGGAGAGTCTCGAGTAATTCGGGTGTCACGTTTGTCACCATGGAAATGCTGCCATTCGTGAGCCGATCTCTAGCCGATCTTGATGGCACTCGTCATCGACATGGTCGTTTGCCCCAGCAAACATGTGAGATCGCTCCAGGCTTACAATCTAGATAGGTAGATTTCTTTTTTACGTGGTGTTTTACGACGCACTGTATTGACAACTGACCCTGTGGCGCTGGTCTACCCGCGTCAGTGAATGATAGGGTGACAAAGAGGGTGATAACGAATCTAACAGGGAAGAAGGAAAATCCGGTGCCGGCACGGAGCGTACTCCTGTCGACAAGCAGGACCACCGCTTTACTTCCGAAGGACGGTACAACTCGAACAGCGCGGATTCCTCCACTTATCCGTGCTGTCGAGAGGTTGATGGCAAGGGGAGTGAAGCTGCTGCACCAGCTTCAAACCCTTCAAACTCTCTCCCAAACGGAAATGGACCTTGGTATCAATGGTCACCCATTCAATCTTTGGTCCAGCGCAATGTTGCTTAACTTCGGTGATCTCACGAAACCGGTGTATCCAGCATGCCAAACCGTTCGGTTTCTCACATTATATACACGGGCGAAGGACCTGCCAGGCATTCAAATTACTGTACTGTTTGTTATCGCAGGTTGACGACAAGTTGAAATCGGTATAAATTCCACCGTGCTACGCATGGCTGTACTATTCATAGATAGCTTGAAAAATAGCTTTTTCATGGGCAAAAAGGACTCAAAAATGTTTTCATCTAGGCAAATGACTGCTAGTGGACTATACTCAATTTTTCTGTCATAGGTTATCCTGGAGCTCTAAAACGTCTCTTTTCAATACAACGCATTTATTTTCCTTTTAGGAAAAGGTTCAATCAGTTCTTTGGAGATCAGTCTTCGGAGTTATACCACTAATTATTCGTTAATTTCACTTCAAAGCCGCGCTTTATCTGCGGCCTAGAGCAACAGACGCGAAATTCGGACATCGGGGTTCGAAGTCCCAGCTGGCCAGAAATTTTTGATATAAAACTGATATGAATCTGCCTCCCAACTATTATATTCATCTTTAGCGAATTTATTAGCATTCGTACCCAGGGTGGTAACTTTTTATACTGCCACAAAACCATTGATAACGGTTGTAATCTTTAACCGAAACTTCTACACTGACTACTACTATGTTATAGCATTGCTACCATCTTGTACGAAAAGTGTGGTGATCTTCACGCAAAAACACAAACGGAGTTGGTAGAGTTGTCAGGAATCAAACCCCTGTCTTCCGAGAAACAGCCCGGAAACTTGCACTGTCGTCTTTACTGTTAACTGGATCGTTTATTCATTAAAAATAGCAACATTCTATTTCAGCCAGGAAACTCGCGGCAGTTGATCTGCACCCGGCACATGCTAGAGTGCCGAATGCAATAAACAATTATCTGTCGGTTCACCATTGTCATTCTTAATGGACAGTTTGGGTGGTCATGCTGATTGTGCCCGGTGTTCTGAAGAATTGAAATTTGAAATTATAGAGCCTGGCAATTGGCTTGAAACTAATTGCAGCAATATTTTATCCTAGCGCCAACTGCGAAGCATTTGTTTTAAGCGTGCAGCAGGGCTCACATCATTTGTAATCGAATTCCTATTACCTACCTTTGTTCTAGAAAACAAACAATCGAGTACCATCTTTTATGAATTTTTGATTCAGTAACGTTTTACTTTGGAATTTGCAACCTATAGTATTTTGCTAATGGCATTCCGCCGATTCTTCCGTCTAATGGCCGTCATTCTAAACATCTCCACAGTGCATTTTCGTTTTAGAGCACAAAAGATAATTTTATAGCACTAACCAGCACTTACGTAGCTCTAACGACTGAACTCATTTCATTTTGGTGGCTAAATTTTGGATGGCTAGCTTGAGGCTATAGTATAAATTTGTCTCCACTCACTAGCACCATCCGGCAAAGACATTAATTCATTTCATTTAAGAGCACTAAGACTGAGGCAGTATATTAAATGTACAGTCAAATTATAAAATTTTTGAGACTCATATCTCCTGACTAATTTCAGCACTATAGTTTTTAAAAAAACTGTTAATGGCAGTTTAGTATCAGTGAAGTTTTCAGCAGTTTAACCCAGTTATTAACAGTTTTTTTAAAAAGTACAGTCAAATTCTTTTCGTGTTCACAAATCCCGCAAACTTGTGGCAAGGAATTTAAGTCGGCGTCCGAACTGAACCGTGAAAATGAAGTTCCTCCAGACTGAGAAGAGTAAAACCAGACCACGATGGGACTTACCAAGTAAGACGTTTCTGGTCTGCGCAAGTCCATGGACGAGGGCGAGCGCAGCGAGCGCTGCCACCCAACACCACGGAGAGCTCATCGTGAGGGTTGCCGGTTGCTCCGTCACAGCAGCAGCGTAGGGTTCCTCGACCTGGAACAAAATAAGCAATCGTTTGTCACTACTGACTTCTGACTATTGCGTACATTTTGAAGAATCATTGGAACGATTTCAAGACGCATATTTTGTTACAGTATGAAAAGTCGGTTCACAGCTGGTTTCAACTTTCCTCCTGAGTGCTGACAGAGCTGAGCTCTCGTTAATATTGCAGTTATCACTTATCTGCCTTTTTATACACCTATAAAATAACTAGTTTCAGGGCATACCAGCTAACGCCTGTGTTATTTATTTCTCGATTTCTTCTCCTGAATCAATCGAGTTGGGCCCCATTATCATTATTCTTACAACCAAATATTAGCATGTTTACTAGAGATGCTATCATTGTTATACGTTTTTTATGATAATTGATCAGTATCGGCAACGCCTTGCTGGATCTTGGGTAACTCTATGCAGATTTGAAACAGGATTAAGAATCGAGCGATTACAGAATGGAATCGCTTTGGAGTAAAACACTTCCTCGTTTCTCTAATATCAAGTGGCAGCGTGTTGTCGATGACAAACCATTACCGATTGAAGAAGACACCACCGTTCTGCGGCAAGTGCATCTCCGATAAATAATGAGCCCTCGGCAAGCGCGAGGCTAAATATACTCGACATTTGTCGGAGACGGAGTACACTCTCTACAGTCTGCACACTAACGAACAAGCGACGAACGAAAATAAATGCAGTCGAAAGTGAACATTTATTCGTCTAATGCCATGTGAAACCGCGGCGGGAATAAAGTGTTTTCAGGCTTGAAAGGTTCATTTTTATTATTTAAAAGATTTATTTTATAGCGTCCTGTTTTGTCCCGAGTCAAGAGCGCCTCTTTTGAGACGGCTGCTGTGAATGCAGTCATCTTGAACCAAAACATGTCCCATCCTCATCCCTTTTGGAGAATTTCACTTTCTCGAGCTCGGCTGCAATCGCTACCAAAGCCGTTGCCGCTGCTATGCAAGACATCCAAGACATCCAAGACACCACCGGGACTGCTCCTTAGAAGGATATGGGTGTTCTCCCGCTAAAGAGAACAATCCCATGTTTGCAATTTATCGTGATCTCTGCAGCTCATTTGAATGTTGTCATGCTATAGCATTTTGATAGATCACCACAGTCCACAGTGCATGCAATGCGCATCTTGGCCTGCCTTCATGGTAAAATTGAATTGTACGTACCGCGGAAGGCCGTGAATTTGGGGGTGGAATAGTGTAAGTTTGGCGCGCGATTCAAAGGGCAGTGGATTTGCAGGAAAATAGGCGAACAATACAGTTGAAGTTTTTCGATACCAGGGTCGTCATGCCCGAGTTCAGTGTCTCCTGACTTGAAGCTGCATCGAATGGCGCTTGTCTTTCGCTGAAGGCTCGCTTGTCTGCAAAGATGATCTGGTTGCGATAGGTCGGGACTGTCTCTCGGTCAAGGCAGACAGCCTCGATTCAGCAAGTGCGACAGGGACAAAGCGAGTCGCGAACGCGAAAGAGCGACGAAGACAGAGTTGAATCCAGTAATGGACCGAACGCGATGAATGCAAGAGCAACGAAGATGGAATGATGCTGCGGAACGAAAGTGGGATGGAGATGGAGAGTGGATTCAGCAATGAGATGTGAGATATGAAGATACCGAGGGTGAGAGACAGGGAAGATTATCCGGCCGGGTGATTATCGTGACAAGTTTGAAAACGTGTATCGCCTCTTAAAAATGAAAAATCTGCGGATCAGAAAGTTCGAAATCGGCTATGCTTTCAAGACACGAGCGGGAGTCCAATATTATATGAGCTGCCATTTGTAATTTGTTTTGTTTTCTCTGGACTTAGAAGCTGGCTGTCGGCGTCCCGTCGAGTGGTCATTCGATTTGTCTCCTTCCTGATCTTGTCATTGGATCCCTTTTTTCGCCGTTGCCACTTGACCACCATCGGTCATCGTCAACATTACTCGTCTTTCTTTGCCGCGTCTGCCTAGAAGAAAACTGTCTCGAGTCGGAGGCGCGCCAAAACGTGAACACGTGTTACGAGTTGCAGATGTGTGCGCAAAGATGGAAATGGAACAGTCCCTTGCTTTTCAGGAAATCTGTTGCTAAATGATTCGAGCTTTGCTTGTCTTTTGTATTTTGTTTTCAACGATCGCTCGGTGGCTGAAATAATAATGTGAGCGTGCGAGAAGAGAAAGAACAGGAAGGTGTATATAGTTTTAATAGTCTCTGCAGAAAACCAACAGACGACAAGATGAAATATCGACAGACACAAAAGTACGAGCAAACAATAAGCAGTAGACTCATTTAACATAGCAATATTCACACAGGCTTGGTACTGAAATATCTCTAAGCATCCCCTCTTTTTAATATACGTCTTGCAGGTTCGATCTCGGACCCGCAAATCGCTTCGAAAATTCTAACGCGCTCGAAAGTCGTATTACATCTAAACTGTGGATCAGATACCACTACAGTGCCTCCCACGTAAGTCACTTGCATTTCAGTGAAAGTACTAAATTTTTCTCCCAGCGTATTTACGTTAATTATGTCACCCTCGTCCTACCTTCATTTCAATCCTTCCCTAGATTTCAACACGGTGACACTGTAAACCATACTACGAACGTCATATTATCATATTCCAACGCGCGTGTACCTATAATCATGCTGTCACGATTGACACACTCATACACACACACACACACACACACACACACACACACACACACACACACACACACACACACACACACACACACACACACATACATACACACACATGAGTAGGTACTACCTTTGGTACGACCATACTACCAGTTTGGTTCTGTGAACGATCACCGAGTCGCATCGAATGCTCTTTCACATGACAATGAGCGATATAAAATTCAGCCGCCCCACCCGCCTTTCTCGAAGTCATCCCAGCCCAGTGATCGACACCGAATTTCAAACAGAGGTGTGTGCCTTCAACAACATCGACATGGCCGTTGATTGTATTGGGAGCGCTTTCAAAAGAGAACTCAAATCTTACCTTAAAGGCAAATGTTTTTACTCAGCGGACGCCTTTTTAAAAATGTAGATACTGTTAATTTAGAACTGTGTTAAAACCGTTACATTCCTAATATCATCATTATATGATCAATTTATAGTTTGTTTTTTTTTAAAATTTATAACATGCGTGGCTCCGATAAAGGACCCTAAAAAATTATTTCTTTTACTGCGATTTTACCTAACAACAGCTTTTTTACCCGAGAAAATCAGTCTTTTTTTGCATCACTATTTGAGTGTTTGAATTTGGTTTGTCAGCTGCTTAAAGTAATGCAATTTTCCTGACAACGTTCCTAAAAAATAATACGCAATGGGTTTAACAAGATAAGTAACGTTACATGCGTGGCCCTGCGTTTTCAAAATATAATTAGCCCTTGCACAAGCTTTTTTTACACTGCAGTCGTCCCAGCTTTTTGGCCCTTTTTAACTAAACGCTGGACGAGATTTGACGTATGATTTGGGAATAAATCGTCCGAAAAGTTTGGGAAACAACGACATGCCTTAATTGTTCGTGCAAGGATAAGATAAGCTTCACAACACTAAAGGGTTACTCCCTCTGAAGGGGTTCCTTCATCATCACTCCGCTCAGCCGAAACACTTTCCTAGTATTTCTAAAGCATGGAAATTATTTTTGACAAAACCGACTCATCCAGGCCACATGGGTGGTAATATAAATTGCTTATATTTTAAGGTGGCTTGTCTAATCTTGGGCTAGCTTATTTTTCTTTATGGAAATTTGAAAGAGCTTATAACATTTCGATAAACAAATCTTGCGAGGAGGAAGAGTTCTTTCTCTCCGAAGACACCACGTGTCCACAACCAGATGTCGATCTGGCTTCTCCAAGATGATGAATTCTGATGTAGCGTTAGCCGCTCAGCGCACACGAATATTACTCAATTATTAAAATAATATACTCAGTAGCGTGGCGAAGAACACGTGACCATACACACACACACACACCATTCGCCAAGCAAAAAACGGTGTTACTTTAATTATTTTAGTAGTGGCATGGCGTCGTGTTGTCACAATTATGATATCAAGAAGCACCAAGCAACAATGTTGGGTGGTGAGTTGCTGATAGATTGAAAGCAGAGATATGTTCATTAATCATGGAGCGATCTGTCGCTGTTACAACATTTACTGTGGAATGCGTATAACTAAAATTTCCACGAGAGATTTTGCGAAATGACACCGGAATTAAACCCTCGCTTGTTCGAATCTCAAAGACGTCAAAAGTGGGTTTCTGGCGTTCCGTCCACTTTGGTTCCGATAAAAATTAGATCTTTTAAATATTTCATATTTAATACTATACGGTAGAAATAGGATTAAATCGCATTATTTTGAACATTTTTGTTCGACCAAAATATCAAAATAAACGCTAATTGCGATCATAATAATATCTATAAATGCGTTTTATATTTTGCGATTGTTTCAGACTACAACTCACTAGTGCAAACTTTTGGTCTCTAGACTTGTAAATGGGCATTGCCAGCGATTAGACAAATCTATATCGAATTCCGTTGTTTGAATTGAATCAAACCCCTTTCGGAAAATCTATGCGAGAAACGGATACACCTAAATTTGGCATTCCATTGCGCAAGCAGGCTGACGTCTGCTTTGTGAATAATTTGATGAAAAATCTCATTCTTCAGCGGTGACGCGAATTGAGGCCACGCCGTAACTACCCCAACCAACCACAGATCGTCTTTCCATGTGGACCAACAGAGGTGGCTGTCAATCTCCTAGCGAACACAGTCATTAAAGAGCACCACACATGGCGCGCACTTTCGGAGGACGAATAAATCTGTTCGTCGTTGTTTTGAAATCCTTCCCTTCCACATCCGATTTTTTCCACGTGTCCCTTGCCCCCCTCCACCGTCCCCTGGCACCGTCCCGGTGTAACGGCGTGGGTTGGTGTCGCATGGAAGATGGGAACCTCGGTAGAGACCACTAGGCGCGAGAGGAAACACGGTTTGGTTGGAAATTAGAAGCGGAATGATGGGGACAATGCAACATGACTACGCACTCTTTGGATCCACAAAGCTTGTTGAAAAGCCTACACGTTCGTACCCAGAACTGGCGTTTAATTTCGTTCGGTTTACTTATTTATTTAGAAAAAACATCAAAATAAGTAGCTAAAATTTTTGCTTTCAAAAATAATATAGACAGGTATTCCATTCATACGTGGAATGAAGCCGCAAAGTGAACGCAATAAACGTCAAATGTATGTTTATTTCATGCCCTTTAATCACAGCACTGAGTTCCAAAAAGAAACGCAGTGAAAATAGCATAGCTGACGTTGACGGATTTACTATATACGCACGTGGCTCGTGCGAATAGCTCGTGGGTAATACATAACAAAAATGATTTAGATTTACTGCCTAATTTGCAAAGAAAATCCGTTATTTTTACATTAAAAATAATACGAGGCGCACATGTTTGACCCTTTTCAGCCCGAACATTTGACGCGCGTCAACCAAATTAAAATATCGTGTAGACTTGGCGACATGACCGTTGATAAACAGCACATAAAACATGTTCCATGGGGGGCTTTTATGGGCGATGCTCTAAAAATGTTAAAGTGCGTAATTCTTGCCAGCATACATTTCAAACTTTTACGTTGGATTCGTGCTTTGGTGCCGTTGAGACGTTTGGTCCGTTGAGACGATACCACCCGTGCTAGACGTGCCCGCTTGGCAAAATTGAGTGCAACTGTTTTTCCACCCTTCACAATTTTTCCGAAAGTCTTAAACGCCGTAAGGAAATGCCCACGCAACGCAATCGCAGTGCAGCTGCCTTCCAAAATTCAATCGTTGAAATCGGGCGCACAAAAGTTAGTTGGTGCGATTTTCGGTTTTAATTTTAAATTCCTTCTGAAATTCGTTTCTTTACGTGGAATCTAAATATAGCATCTGTAATATTAATCATTTTACTCAAAACAATTTAAATGAAATTAGGAAGACTCGGATAAACGCGAGCTAAATTCAAGCGGAGGTTGTTGGAGTTGAGGAAAATAGCTAATACGAGCCGCCTGGCGTAAGCTTATCGCTATTATAGCGTCACATGGGTTGACTTTACCCAAATTTAAAATAAAATTATTCCGGCTGATTGTGATTTGTGGACTCAAATTCAATACAACCCGTGTTATCGCGATAACCATGGAAACAGCCAATCAGAACCAACCATTTCTAACGAATTTTATAGCTAACGCTGAGCTTGAGATAGTAATGTGGACGCTCAGTGCGTGAACTCCCAACAGTGCGTCGTTAACCACGCCGACAAAAGGTGCAGTTGAGACGAAGAGTCCAATTTTAATTGCCTCTCGACATGCTCCGTGTCTTGCCGAGCACAGGACAGACACCGCTGCAGCGGCGGCGTGGAGATGGCATTTCAGTCAGAAGGGTTCACCCAACGCCCATAAAACACACGTCTTTACTATTTGGAAATTATCGCGCGGTGTCTACACTCATTCGTCGTCAACTTGACTTCAGGAATTGGTGTGACGCCAAAGCTAACGGATTTCTTAGTGGTTAACTCAGTTTTTGAGGCAAAATTAATACGTGTAGCGCATAGAAGCGGTTCGGAACTAAGTGTCGCATACGGGAAGCTTGGCTGCCATACCCGAAATACAGACTTTGAGATAGACTAAGGGCGTTTGTCATATGTTCGTGGCTATCTATCAGCTAAAATTTACCTCCCTAATGTGTGGATCGACTATAGCTTTATTGCAATCGTTGATACACTTATGTGAAGGAATTACAAAAGCAGAGAGAAAATATTTGAAATTGTCGTACGAATATTTTCGACGGCCGATCACCGCGAAAATGTCCAGAGCAGGGCACCCATAGCATCCAAGTTTATCGGCATCCAAAAATCGAATTTAGAAGGGTTCGAATACCAGATATTAATGATCAAATGGATTTGCTGATCCCAAATTAGAATTGTTGAACATTTTAAGAATAAGATATTCTGGATGACACACCAGCGAATGCTACGTAGTAATTTTGGACCTCGAGTGCATGTGCCTGCATTCGGTGCTATAGGTTGACGAACCCTAGACATACCTATATACGTAATACATACCTTACGCCTGAATGCAATCCATCATACAAATTCATGTCGAAAATCTGAGCTCACTTCACGAATGAAAAGCAGAGTGCAATGGCATCACAGCACCATCGATATCCAACGCGAAGAATGAAAATAAACTATAAAGTAACAAATTGAGTATTTGACGTCGATCCAGCGGGACAGAGTCATTGTCTCAAATCAAAGGATACCACTATGGGATTTAAGGTGACAGCATGTGATTCAGGATGGGGCAACTTCACTTGACGGCAGCCACCGTTGCAGACTCCCAACAGACTGATTTTCGTACTACAGAGTGAAACTGGAATATCATATTTCATGCTGTCGGCCCGAGAAGCCAAAAGGTTTAGTTATTACTATACCTCGATTGCTGGAAAGTGGAGGATTCAATGTCCACAAACCCATGAGACGTATTTTAGTCTATAGCGTCAAATTCTATACTTTTTTTACCGCGCTCGTATGAGAGAACGACACCTAGTTCATATTTTAGTATTCCACGGAAATATACAAACTACTGCGAGAAGCAGAGAGTGGTTGACTGACATGTCTGAGGCTGCTACTGGAGGTTGCTTGCTCCGAGGCTGCCACCATATTATAGAATAAGGGTGCATCTGTGCTCTGGAGTAGTGATTGGCGTGTTACAATGATTTTCAAAAAACACAAGACAACTGCGAGAATATATCCCATATTTCAGTTGTACAGTCGGCGTCTTTCAGTTCCAAATCCTCTGTGCAAGGTGAAATTGAACGCTCCCCAAAACTCAACATAAAAAAGATATAGATGTCGAGATGCAAACAGACACTAAAACAATACAAAACGTGAGAATATGTATCTTGAGAGACGGAGAAAGACATTTGAAATAGAGAACGGAATAGAAAGAGAGCGACAGAGGAGAGGGTGTGTGCTGTATTCGGAGACAATTGCAGGTCACGGCACAGTGAAATGCTTGATGTAATCATATACTTTCAGATTGGTTAGGGACTAAGTGTTGTCGCCTGAGCTTGCACTATAATTTCACTGTCTTTAATGTCATTTTGACTTGGAAAAGGTTACAGATATCAACATCGAGCTCTTGGAACACAAAACGACACGGTGTTTTCTAATTGCAATGTGATGAGAGACATTTCTGTTTCTGTGAGTCGTTCTGAGAAGGAAGATAGGACAATTTTATTTGTTGCTCTCGAAATTTCTCATCTGCATGTGATGGTTGGTGATGAGAATGCTGTACAAAAACTGACGACCTGGACGGTAATGAATTTCTTTCGCTTCGAGGAAATGATGGGATCGTTTTTGTCGGTTGGAATGGCAATAAGGGACACAACGTTACGACTTGGGGCTGTAAAAACGGAAACGTTTTTCTGTCGCAATCCTAACGTGGCCGTGTATTGAAATGCTTCCAAGTCACGGTCTTTATTGACGAGTTTTGAACCTTGATAAGTTTGGTTTACCAGATTGAACAAGGAAATCATTTGGTGGCAAAGCTGGCAGTGTAGCACAAGCAATAATGCGCAAATAAGATTCATGTAATGAAAGCCACCATGTATGAAATCGTCTATTTAGATTCGTCCTTTAATGCCTATACAAGTAAAGTGAACTTGCGCACTTGAGTGAGCTGAACTTTTTATCACCATTAGCATTGAGATCAGATTACATTTTTTGTCTGTTTATTTAGACTCATAGCGATAAATGAAGTTCAAGTTCACGATTTGGCGAAATTTCACTGAGCGCAAGTGTAATGCGTGTATATTTCGAATTGAAAAACAGAAAAAAAAGCTGGAAAAGAACGGAATAAATTGGAATAACGTAGATTTTATTCGAATAGTTTGCAATTTTATAACTAAAAATTAAATTGAGTTGACTATATAAGAAAGTATTGAATAAAATAGAATTTAATTTCAGATTCCTGAATAAAATGTAGTAGACACTAGTCATTCCCTCGAGTAGAATAGAATATAGCGTAGAATTAAACGAGTTAAGTACAATGGAATTTACGATAGATATAGAATTTTTAATAACTTGAAGTGTAAGTTATAATTCCAATAAAATATAGAAACTCAGTGGGCCCACCGATGTAGAATTCGTTTCGAAAACGGATAATACTTTACGACCCTTGTGTCGGCGTAGACGCAGGGTGCACCGCCACCGTGCGTGACAGATGAGTTTGCATTCTCCCCGCCAATCCGCGTGCAGTGAGTTGCATGTGCTGTCTGACAGATGCACGCGGGTGCAGTTTAGCTGCACGCACGCATTGCAGTCAACAAACAGATACGACGTGTCATCTTCGCCAACAGCTAACAAAGATAGAAATGACAATTTTTGACAGGCTGCCATATTTTTATGTTAAGGGGGAGCATTTCGACTGCTATAATCGTTTCACGTGTTGGATTAGCCGATGATTTGTGTTAGGGGGCTGTACGAACTGCCTTGAAGTATAGGAACAATTCCAGGACTCCCAATAGTTGTTTTTTTATAGCGGTATCGGGAACATCGCCCATACCGATTTTTCATATTGGATAGAAAATAAGGGATTACAAAACGTGAACTTATATCTGTTTAGTACATACATACGTACATACAAATACGTACATACGTAGTACATAGTACGTGTTTAGTACATTGTAGTTATTACATCATTTGGATTTACATTTGTCGATACAGGATATATTCTAGCAATGGGGCAACTTCGAATTTTGATAACGATATTCAATATCATTTTATATCCATAAATTTGGATACCTAAAAATATCACTATTTTCTCCATTTGTTCATGCACTAGTAAAACGCTATACACAAGCACAATCGCGTTGAAAGAGCGAGCGACCGTGAGAGAGTTCCTGATAGACACATTTGCCTGAAAATCTACGAAGATCTCATACACAGTGCGACAGAATGCCCCACAAAAAAAATCAATGTGTTCGACTGAACCGTATGGCCTGTGCAATAAGAGTCGAATAAAGAAGGTCCACCCATTTCGCTCGCCCGCTCAATAAAATACATGATCGTGATATCAGAACCAACCCGGAGTTTTTTTAGTTTTCATATCCGAGTGACAACTGCTTTGGGACGGACAGGCGGTAAGGATTAGTTGAGATGAGTCGGTCGGGAGTCGGGAAGGTACGGGACGCCGTCGAGCTTCACTCGCAAAATGTGGCTTGGATTTAGGAGATTAAGTCAGCACATGGACGTAGTACACGCGGCCCGGCCGTCGCTTTTGGCCGGAAGCCGTGAGTTGTGACGAGTTTGAAAGATTAGCGAGGGGGTTGACGTCGGGGTGGTTCTTATAGTTCATTCATGCGGTGGACCCGCAGGGGCCCGCGCCCAAACGAAATTACTTTGCTCGTTAGTCGTTATATTGTGTTATGACCTGGACTATGCTCGGTCCGAGAGCCATGTTTGATTAGGAAACCTTCGAACTAGTGGAGATACCAGGGACCAAGTTCTGGAGTCTTTAGCCATGATTAAGGGATAATCCTAACGCGATGTGACCTCGACTTACCCCCATGCTTCGACATTGCGAGCCGCATGGGAAAACATCCGCGTACCAAGTTTTGTCAACAAATGCTGACTCCACTGTTCAAGATAGCTGATGATAGTAAGCGAAAGAGCTGTAGATAAAGGTGTAACCCAGTGCGTCGTTAAACACCATTATAAAAAAAAAGGTGTAACCTAGGTCTCTCGTCAGTCCTCTTTTTATGATTATATTTCTGGCACAGTTACATTTTATCCACATATAGCAAAAATCACCACACATCATTATGTTTGGGAGTACATTTCGGCTTTTTTGAGCAAAATATTTTTTTAAAAAACGCTGGCGAAGGACCTAAGTTACTCCTTTATCTTCAACTCTGTCACTCACTATCTTGAACCGTTTCAAGTCGGGCAGTACACCGTCAGGCACTACACCGGTATACCGCCCAATTCTTGAGTAATTAGTCATCCTTAAGCCCTGCACCGCGCAACTTTTTATGCTTGAAACTGATGCACAGCCTATGACTTGAAGGTGTTAAAAACACGTTTGTTTAGAGTAAAGCTAAATTCTACGCCTGCTTTCAAGAGGTCTCCGGAAGAGAAATATACAAGAAGTTTTAACCGTAACCATATAAAAGCTGCATGGGCAAAAGTGCACTCAAGGACAAAATCCGTGCATGATCTGTTTGCGCCCGTACATATGGTATCGGAAAATTATCAGGCTAAACTGACAGCTTAGCTAAATCTGGAGAATATTTTGGTAAGGGTCTCTTAAAAAATGTGTAGCTGTTGTTACGCCACCGGTTCTAACATTCAACCACATGCGAAAAAGTGGCGAATAAAATAAAACTGCATATTATAGGACCGTCGTAGCAAAGAAACAGTGGAACAGAACTAAAATGTACTATACTTACTTGTGATTAGATTAAAGATTCCTTGCAAGATGCAATACTAGCTTCACAATCACAGATAACGGATGGGTGGGCAATGAGTTCTCAATGAAAAAGTAAGACCTCGACCACGTGTTATAGGTACCCGCGGTCGAAAGGGAACAATTCTCCGTTCAATTCCAACAAACTCATTTGAATATTAAAATACATAATATGTGGCACATGCTTAATTTCAAGCAGCCAGCAGAGCAGATCATTTCTAGGAAGCCAGCTGTTGAAATATATTTTTAACTGTCTTTCACGATTCAAAAATGAAAGGGAGCTCAGTTAAATCATGATGAAGCAGGCTTCGTAGGTAAACACTAAACATGAAGCTTTGCCTGTGCTAGAAAACAGAAGGCTGCGCTAAGGGTGAATTAAAGCTGCGCCGAAGCTGCGTCATCGAAGCAGCAGTTTTAAAGCAGTCGGAACAAATCACAAGGCTGTGTGGTTGATTTTCCTCACTACAGCCATTTCGCACGCCAAATTACTTCTCCTGGAAATTTGGAATGTTCCAATTACTTCAAATTGGCGCTTAAATACAATTTACCTTCACTTGCTTTCAAATGCATCGTCTCACCAAGCTCATGAACCGGTTGTTCCAAATAATAGAACTTCGCGTTACAAAATAAGTATAATTTAAAATTAAAACAGCAGAAACAACCAAATCAAACAGCCAAAAAACAGCCAGTGAATCTAGCAAACAGCCAAACCAGCCAGTGAACCTAATGTTTAAGTAAGATTTACCTCGTGATGTCGTAAGTTAAAATCACGCAACTCTGTTAAACGAGATACCTCTTTAGTTAAAAATAAAACCAGCCGATAACATTAGGGCCAGTTGTAACACTTCTCAACTCCGGGTTGAAGTGAGGGTTGAGTTAAATGCCGTAGAAACAACCAATCAAAGGCCGAGAAACTAATTATTTCTCATTGCTCTCTCTTAACTCAGAGTTAACTAAAGCAAATCAAAAAGTAGAAGTAATATTCAGTAACACCAGCCCTAAGAGCGGTAGAGGCTTCATGGAGTTACAGGAGCAGCGGTCCGGCAACTTGGAATCGCGAGCTATCAGCTCGCGATGAAATTGCGCGCAGAGCATAGAAGCTGCCGACAAACGACACAGATGTGTTTTCATTCGACGAAAGCAAAACATTTCTGTTGACGGCTTGTCCGAGGATACGACTCCATTATCTGTATAAAATACTACTGTATACACCTTCAGCTTGTCGATCCTGTGTTTATAGGTATGTTCTATGTTCGCTCTGGAGTCGGCCGTTTACAACAACGCTTGCGCAATAGTTTAGCATGTGAGGATTTGCAACTTCTTGGAGCAAGGGACCTTACTTCATGGTTGATACATAGTTCATTCGCCCTACGGCGTATAACGTAGGATTTTCTGATTGATTGATTGTTTAATATGGACAAAAGGCGATTTTCAAACTTTTTTTCTTCTATCGTTGAATTACTTTTCATCCAGTCACACACACTGGAAAAATTCAAAACAGTTTGATGTCCACAAATGTTTGTTTTGTCATTTACGTTTAGTTTAGTAATTGTAGTGCCATATAATGTGTAGAATACTTGAGTAAATTTGGTCAAATATCTTCAGGGCATGCATGGTAAACTACTGGCGCATAGGCTATACCTCGTTGAACTTGAGCAACAAGAAAATTAACACCGCCGACAATGGAAATGGTAGTAAATAACATTCACCACTATGAACGTGACAAGTTGTTTCTGTTTTCTTGAATTGGTCAATGCTCAGAAGGAAAAACCGCAGAAGAAATTACACACTTATTCATACTTCATAAGTCGCGCTTTGTTGACAATCACTTGTAAATCGGATTAAGAACAACAACGCGAGTCAATAGACAATTACGAACAGAACAGCTGCACACTTTATACTGTCCCGTGCAGTTTTGTTTTCAACTCTAAACACCATAGCAATAAATGCATGCATTTCACAGAAGCGAGCGCGCAATGTGCAATAAATTCTAATTGCTTGGATATGTTTGAACTTGAAGCTTAGGCTAGCAAGCAAAGCAGCCTTTGATGTCAAAATGTGGGACCCATTAAAGGTTTTCCCCGCGCCGACGTAAGCCGGTGTGGGTGGGTGAAACCACGATGAGGATTGAGGGGAAATCTTCTCACTCGCTCGACGTCATGGCGTCCATCAATCCCTCGCTATGAAACCTCGCCATCTTGCTGAGGGGCAACCGTCTACGTTGCCGTTGTGAGCGCGCAACACATGGAAGGGCAATCTAACGCTTTATGGCTCGTACCTCGAAACTGAACCTTGGGAACTTTTCGGGAGGTTCACTTTTAGGATGGCCCGGCCGACACTTCTAGGCGAACAGACGAGAAGCATTAGGTTTGTTGTTTTTTATTTGACACTGAAAAGATCGTATAACTGGTAAAGTGCGAAATGAGTTGAACATTTTCTGATTTATAAGTCACGGACCATGCAGTTTCTTGTGTTAGGAGTATGAGTGTGATGAAGGGCAAAGAAACTGGGTTTCGTTTCAAAATTGTGTCGCAGTGTTTTTACGATAAAACATTGATACTGACTAATATGCATATCGTTTGAACTTTGTAGTTTGACAAGTGAAAAGTGTTCCGATGAAGTTGAATTGAATGAAGTCTTGATTTCTGTCAAATTTTAAAGGAAAAAGCTGTTGCTTAGGAAATGATTTTGTGTACTTCTTGTTATTCGTTTAAATACTTTCGTTGCAGTAAATAAAATTAATTTTTAACTAGTAGTGGTAACTACCGACCCCCAACAGAAACGCAACCCTTAGCTGCACAAAAACTATTTTAACCCATCACTTGTCACTAACCTCATAACAATCTTCAGTTTTATGATTTCCATTCCAAAATTAAATAATGCATATAGCCTACCTACCCAAGCTAGCAGGTTGCAAGCTGAACAAAAACACAATCAAAAAAACAATAATGGATCGAACCTTTTCTACAATTCCTTGCTCACAGACTGAATGTAAAATCTCGCATAATATTCTCATTTACCAGCGATCCCCGGCATATTATTATGTAGCGACACGCGGTGCGATAGAAGAGTTAATAAATATACACCACCGCGGCCGAACAACGCCGGAGACAGCTAGGGGATGTAAACATGCATGCGAAGACAGATGAGCGATCGAGCAACGAAAGCTTGATCGAAAAGGGATGACTCGACTCTTCTACACAGAAAGACTGTGGTTTCGGGCTTTGAGTTTTCTTTGTCGCCTTGTTTTTAAACGTTATTTATTTTAACAAATCGAGTGTATAGAAGAACACTTGTATTTTCCCGAGATTTTTTTACGAGATATGACCTATTCAAATTCACAGTTGATGGCCAACAAGAGAGTTTGATTTAATTTTTTTAATGTATATTTTTACTGGAATCAGACATCGCTATCTTGTTCGTTTAAAATAAAGATGTTAAAGACAACTATCTACTGATATTCTCGCGACGAGGTTACATCTATTTTGAGCAAAATTGAATTGCAGGCATTTCTGAATTTACTAACAGAACCTTAATATCTATTGTTGGTAAAATACTATCCCTACATAAGCTGTTTTACATTTGCTCGCTTCTGTGGACAAATATCTCAATTAAACAACAAGTGTTCGTTAGAAGTTTTTTACGATATCATGTTGCACATTTGTTTCAGCATGCTGCCCATCATAAAAAGCTGAAACCCCCAAACCTACCCTAAGCTTGAGAACATTGCCGCGAGCTAGATCACTTTCGTGGCCGTCACAGGACAGTGGTGAGACAAACCATCCACGCACTGAGTGCTTTCCTTGGAAACCGATAGCCACCCGACTTTGCTCTCCTCCGATAGACGTCCAGATTCCGTGGGCCAGCTAAGAGTCGAGGGCCTCTGGCTGGCCACTTCACAGTGCAGACCATCGCCACTTGAGCCACTGCGAGACATCGCATGTCTGTTCTCATTCGTCCGTATTCTATTTTCAGAGTCGAATTCTTATCACAGCATGGTAGGAATAACCGCTTTCCTAGTTAGTGCAATGATTATTTCTATTTACTACTATTTAACAGCACCGATAAAGCTTTTGAATTGGGAAAGCTAGTGGCTTTGATGGTGTCGTGACTTCTGACTAAGAAGATTGTGCACTTTGTTTTGATCTATGCTGGTTTTAAAATTGTCCAAACTTCTTCTCCTAACTATATTGTCTTCTCCGAAAAATGTGTAAATAAATACAAGCCAGCTGGTTTTCACCATGGTGACAACAGGAATTGTTCGGAGGAGAAAATACTTTGGAAGAAGCTTATACATTGTAATACCTTCCCTGAACAAGTGTGTTTCGGAATAGAAAATAGAACGGATCGGACGAGTTAAACAATTTTTTTTTATGAGCCTTTTAATGTACTTTGTTCTTAATAGAAACAGGTTTCCATTACCACAATATGTGCGATGCATCACGGACATCTAGCTACTAAGTAACATAACGTAATAACATATTAAGTAACAGCTATAACATCTTCGCTGAACTAAAATGGAGCAAACTCGGTCTACCTTTTATTACCGGCCATTTTGCGTTAACTGAAATACAATTTCTTCACAAAAACATTGAACACCTAACACATACTGACCGAACTTTTTATTATGCACCATAGCCCTGCTTATTATTCAGCGATTCACCACACAATTGGGGTGAGTTATGAAGTCACTGCATGCAGGTCACAATACTATTATCTTTGGCCACAGGGGTTGCCGCCATCGCTACTACGTGGCCACATGAACCTAACAATTAGTATTCTTGGCGCCATTTCTCCTGACGGTGCCACGTCTACCACGCTTACACGGTGCGTGGACGATGCGTACATACGCATCGTCCACGCAGCTGGCTGCGTCGATGTCCCTTGCCCTATAAGCAGCGTAACACGCATTGTGAATGCGTTCCGCGTTACGAGTAAACCACCTTTCTAGCCAGCGACTAATGACATTCAGTTTGGTCACGAGTTTCAATTAGATACCTTCATGAAACTACCTAAATTGGTAAAAACTATCTTCACATGCACGACATCGGTCGTTGTTATTCAACGGTCGTAGACACTGAACAACTCGATACCAGTAGGCTCATAGAAGACTCGTCTAACGCCATTCCTGGTGTTGTTGCGCTACGAGTTGTCCTGTGCTGTGTTGGAGTCACCTCTTCTCAGCCTGAAACCCGAAAGGCCGTTCGAATGCAATCCGAAGATGCGTTCGCAATCGCGATTGATATGCGTGCATTGCCCTCGGGTTGAAATGCACAGGAATTTCGCGGTGTCGTCGGTTGAAAGGATTGTTTTGCGTTTGCGACGACCGCACAAACTCCCAATCTGGTGTAACAACTAATTTGCAGGGGGTGGAGAAAAATGAATGCTGCAAGTTTTCTAAACTGAAGATTTTCAGCGTTTTCGGGATTTAAGGTTTAAGTTGACAAGGAATAAACTTTTAAAGCCAATTACACGGATAGTAATAATTTTAATAATATTAAAATCACTTCAAAAATACCTGCTTACTCGAGGACTTGAACCCCGGACCTTTTGC
>QKMV01000564.1:0-21295 GCA_003287335.1 Lednia tumana
TTTTTGCTCCGCCAAACCCCCCCCCCCCCCCCCCCCCACCTGGCTGTTGGTCTTGAGTCCTCGTGAATTATGGAGCAAGCTGATTGATTTTCAGAAAACCAATCCTTTTTAAGACGGTCAATCAGCTTGTTACTTTTTGCTGTCTGTTGTATCCATCCCTTGCAACTCACCACACGAACTTGAGACCAGCAGCCGCATGGTGGGAGACATTTTAGCGGAGAGATTATAGGTAAAAAAGAAAACTCTTTTTTCCCTCAGACAAAGTATAGTGATTTGTTCCGTCCTTCTGACGTCATGACACAGACAGTAAATCAAAATTAGTGTCGATAGTGTGGGAATGTGTACGAATAACATGCAGAAAAGCTATCCAAGCCAATCCAAGGCGACGTAAACTGTGGGAATCAGACGCGAGCACTACCTATTAGTAGGCTGGAGCCGTCACTCGTCAATTCAACTGATTTATACACGATAATAATTGTGTATTCCTGTTTAGGAATAACACAATACAGTCAGGTCAGGAGGGAGCTTTTGCCACATCAAACTTTTACGAACACAGATGTACCGGCCTGCCAGGCCTGCTGAGTAACATCCCCACCTTCATTATTGATATATTCTTGTCGTCCCATCACTATATAGCTACTATTTGATTCAACTTCCCCTCATGTTTGTGTACCTTCCTTTTTCCTTCGATTAGGACACTCCGCTTCTGTCTTGGGCTCCTTTATTAAACGCAAAGATACTATGAAATTGGAATACGCATGTGCCATCCATAGATATCTTGGAATAGAGATTCAGAAAACAAAATGTACGGGTAATTTTTAAATTAGCGAAATTTTAAATTAGGTCCAGTTTTGATAAGATTGTTCCTCGTGCGTGTTCGTCAGTCGAGTAAAGTTCGTCGCCGCAGGCGACGAATTGACCCGACGATGATTGGGATGTCATATTTATTTTTTCCCGGTCAAGATTGATAAGATTGTTTTCCATCAGAAACCTCTGAATGGCACTGGTTCCGCATGCTCTGCCTTCAAATGAATCAAGAGGGCCATGGCAGTTACTATCTTATTAACACTTTATTTTAGGTCTTTGTTTCAACAAAGGCGACAATTTTTTTTTTATATAAGCCTTGGGGCTAATGAAATGCATCACATTAAAACTTTCTTACAGCTGAAAAAACGGTCCTACCATTATAAAAGGAGTGCGGTAATCATGCACCAAGACCGTAAATGTCTTTGGTTCCATGATTGACAAACGGCTCTAGTAGTGCGGTTTCTAATCTGGATGCAAGGGTGTGTGTACTGAGCAGCTCACCTGCACATGCAATGCGCAGCAGTGACGACCCATCGCTTGTTGACCAACGTTCCGCCGCAGAAGTGTCCTCCTCGGCGCGTGATGGACACCAGCCACGGGAACTCCCCGGGGTTTGCTTCCTCGCCACCCACGATGCGACCCGACCTCGGCCACTGCCTTCCGCACTGCACGTCCGCCACTGGAATACACGCGGCAAATAAGATTCCAGCTATGAGTATCGTCTTCCCCATCCAGAAATACGTTGGTCATGGAGTCAATATGGTAGTCACTCACGGCCGTTTCCACAACTGTCTACCATGATTTCGGATACGCGAAGCGTTGAGCAGATCGATCCGAAATGAAAAACCGACGCGTGAAAGAAACAGTCACTCTAGAAATAGGCGGTGAGGGAGCACACCACCAACATACATATTGTTACACTCTATAGTTTGGATACCCAACTTCGATAGTCAGTTACAAGGTTTACAGCCCCTGGTGCGTCGTGAGCGCCTATCCCAGCTGGAGCAGGTGGATATAGGGGGTAATATAAAGGGTGCATATGGGGATAAAACAGGTCTGCCTGCGACCTCATAGTCATGCGGTGTTTATTTTTAAAGCCAGTTTGATATTGTGTAGTTTACTAAATCAAAGTCGACAAAGTTGCGCTCTTAATATTTATAGTTTGCTGAAGGCATTTCGTCGCTGCCAAAGAGGGGACATAATTTACTTGGAGCATGGAACCAACTAACTTTGTACGTCAATCATAACAAATTTAAAGCCAAATACACGTCTAGTATTAATTTTAAGAATATTAAAATCACTTAAAAAATACCTGCTTACTCGAGGACTCGAAACCGGGACCTTTTGCTTTCATGGCAACTGCTCTGCCACTTGGCTAAGAAAGATACGGCATTTCGGGTTTAATCTATATTAGTGGTAGATCTCACAAGGAGAATTTGAACCAAGAGGCTTTTGACATTTTTCAAAGATCGCACCGGAACAAGTAATGCTAGACTGCATCACATTCTAACCAACTCGAATAACTCCCAACTATGTGGGATGCTTAGCTCAATGGTAGAGCAGTTACCATGAAAGTAAAAGGTCCGGGGTTCGAGTCCTCGAGTAAGCAGGTATTTTTAATTGATCTTAATAATCTTCAAACTTTGTATGCGTTTAATTCTGCGTCCGTTTCATCGAGTTAACGCGATTCCTATTCTCTTGTGTCATGTATCTGTGATACAACTACCAAAATTCTAATAAATGTTTACATAAAAAAATTGTAACGATGTGAAAGCATGGATCTAAATGCTAACCTGTACAAGAACCCAAGCAAGAGTTGAAGTGTCTAGCAGTGCACTTCCTTTTTTTATACTCGCTCCCACGGATTGACTATGGATTGTAGGGATGATTTAGTTTACGCATCTACTCGGAAGATCCATCGCGAAAATTTCTTCTACTTATGGTGCCAAAATACCCGCACCACATCTAAGTTTCCAAAAATCTTATTGCTGTGAGAACGTTGGACTTACGTTCAACGAACTTACGTTCATACCTACGTCATATTCGACCTGCCTCATATAACAGTCCTAACTCGCTATAGATTAGTCGAAATAGGCGGTTTAAAGCTTTTTGACCTACCTGTATTTACATAGATACGGCGTATAATAGTATGCTGATATGTATGCTTCGATTTGGTGAATTATGATCAAGTAATCTCCACAAAAATATTATACTAAATAATAATTCACTTACAATTTTCCCCTGTAGCTGAGCTGGAAAATGCTACAGTAACGATGAAGAGGAACGATACTTTTAACTTCACCATTTTTCTTGTGATATATTTCATTCTAGCCAGTCTGAAATGTTATTTTTCACACGCTCTGGACACAATCTCTTAAGCTGAGATGTGATTGATGTAAGGTACTGCACAAGACTGAATAACTACATCTATTCGACAATCGGTTTATTTAAATCGAGGAACCGCCAGCATTATCCCGCCTTTGGCCGCCAATGTTTACACTCCCCTTCCACCAATGATCAGAGTTTTCATCAGCCATTCAGAAAAACGAGCCTCCAAACGAAGGTGAAAGTAATAGCAATATTGCGCCTTTGTAGGTCTAGTTCACGTCTAACTAGGCGCCGGTGCACTGTGATTCATGCAACACTGCCACAAGGTGCAATGCTATCTCGCTCAACCGATTGGGAGGCAGGCAAAGTAAACAAGCAAGTGCACAATGCCCTACGGCGTAGTTGGCGGGATTCTTTAGGACATCATTTCTGATGCAACTCCATCAAAGAATGTCCTGAATCAATGCGCGTAGTACCCCACTTCAACAAACCTTTAATCATATCGCGATATTTTTTTGATACTTAAATGCGTTCATGTAATGCAAATACTTGTTGCAATAATCTTCACCCAGGAAGATAAATGGTATGGCATCTACATAAAGGCTATCAGCTTGACTTTCTTCCACAATCCTTGAAGAGTGGTGAGTACCATTACGTATGTTTTATTCTTAATGCCTTAATTCTTAATGCCTTCACGAAGGGCCAGATTTTCAATTGCTGATAAATGATTACATATCAACTGAAAATAACAGCTGATTATGATTGGCTGTTGTTTAAGAAACAACAGGTTAATCAACTGTTAGCTTCTTATCCGATAATTGAAAAATCGGACCAGAGTGTGATAATGATTCAATAAATTCAGGGCCACAGGTTCTGGCTCATGGACTGTAGGTAGATATTGTACTATACATGGGACTTTTCAAAAAGTATGATGACTTGCGAAGTTATAACTTGTACTTTTTAAGACCTTTTTACTTTTTTAAACTTTGTTTTAACTTTTTGTCCTACATCAAGAACTAAAACTTTCAGAGAGTTCTGCAGAGGCATTCTTTTCCATATCCCTTTGTAGCCACTTCCTCCTTGTCTGGAATGATACCTACACCCACGGAAGGTCATCTAATAATCTCCGCGGCAAGGTTCACGCACATCCATCAAGAAAGACAAGGTCAATGTTTATCCAAAAATTCAGTAGTTTTGATGGTCAACTTCCTAAACCTCAGTTGTCTAGCCGCCCCCATACATATGACGCAATGCAAGGCCGAGGACGTTATTTTCAATCTTTCTGTTTGAATGCATTTTGCACGTGTGCATACAGCCACGCTTAAGTGTCTTGCGGTTTCACTTCAATCCCAAATGCAAAGATATCTCTTACAGACGAACAAAGAATGAACATCTTTTTTCCCCCAACAACGGAAACGAAATCTATATATATATTCTCAAAAGCAAAATCAGTGACATATCACGATAGGTTCTACAGATTTTATGTTTGATTTATAAGTTATTCGTCGCGTGGTCTAGATCTTTACCACCACCTCATTGTTATGGGCGTAGATAGAATGTAGGAAATCGGATTGCGCACTTCGATTCATTTCAATTGTTTGCTCAGCTCAGCGATTTGGTCCAGGGAATACTTATTGTGACAATATTATTATGTCACCTGACAATACATTGTGTGAGGACTGAGGAGTCAACCAAGGATAGATCAGGTGTGATATGTGTAATAACCTACTGACACACATAATCCGTTTCAAGGAACGCATAAGTGCGATGCAATAATGTCTAGATTAACGACGCACGTGGCTTTATATGATGCATCACCTGCATTGCACTTGCAGAAATTGCAACGTTTCGGAAGCGACGATTTTTGACTGGTGACCTCGCAATTACGAGTCATTGCAGCATATAGATTTTCTTGCAATTTGTAAATACAATTTACAATGAGTTACGTAAGAGGCTATGTACTAACAAACTAATATTTATCATGCAGAATTGAAATAATCTTGTTTGCCAAAACTGTTTAAAAAATTTGAAAATCCTGCATGGGCTTCTCCAATTTTTTAAAATGTTGGCCGGTGTGCAGTTTAGGGTAGTAGGACTTTCTTTCATGAGCTATTTACCGAACCGTTCCTTACTGGCAGGAAAAATGGAATTTTCGTGAAAGATTAGCTCTGGTCCACGACAGAATTGAATGCAACGGGCGCTGTGTGAATATTTTGTCGTCATCTTTGCTTAATCGCACCATTAAAGTATGCACCAGGTATCACCGGTTATTACGTGGTTTTGCTGCCTAAATTTACATTCACTGGCTCAAGGCCGAGCAGATTATTAAGTTACAGACTAAATTGGGTCAATTAAGTGCTGTAATCGTTGCCGATGATTTCTTATAATTGGTCATCCAAACAAGTCTCACGCAGCACATGGCTTCTGACTTCGAAATTATTTCGATGTCTGGACTCGAGAGATTGTGGCTAGGCAGGAAGGTATTGTGAAACTCTTCTAAAACCTCCAAAATCTCTCCCTTTGAGACACAACGTGTACCTACATTACACGAACGAAAAATTAAACAAAGCATTGCAATTTGTAATTAAGTGTTACAGCAACTGAACTGTCACTTAGGACCGCATTTATTACAATTTTAAGCTGAGGTAAGAGATCTGAGATTAAACAAGTTCGGTTCAACTACATAGCACATACCTACTCTAAATTGATTTCTTCTCTGCGAATAAGTGACCGAAATCGGTCATTAAATAATTTACAAAAACAGGTCTATTATAGACAACATTTTTTACACTCGTAGAAACTTTTACACTGAAGCTGGTTGATTTTCCCTCTTTCAACACTGGTATACCTATTGATCTTTGGAGAATTAACTAAATCTGTTTGTGTTACCCTTGCGAGTTGCGGTTACCCTAGTAACGACAACGTTCTAACAGCATAGTCGGTCTCGCAACGTCGGTGGCTCTGTACATTATCAGTCGTACGTCAGCGTTTTGAAGTGTTCCGTTCGTTTTCCTCATCTTAAGATTTCTTGGATTCCGTTTAGTATGAGTGACCAAGATGTCGTATATCTGAATTGCTCTTCGGATAAAGTAGAAGCGGATAAAACTATTTGCGTCCTAGAACGAACTAGAAACAAAGTAGAAATCGCTGTCCGTTTACCAAATTTGACCACCCATGGGAATGACATTCTGCAAAACATAGTGAATATCACTGACTCTGAAATTGCATTGCTGGCACGCATCTATTCTGAACTTGAAATCACAACTCGGCAGCTGCGTGAATTGAAAAATGATTTGAATGTTCCTCCGGAGTTTGCGAGCGACAGCGAGGCAGCGTACGAAGACAGGGAACACGCGGAGGTGTGCAGAGCACATAGGATTCTTTCGTCAAACCGTAACGTATGCAAATTGGTACGCGCAAACCGTTCCGAAATGTCCCCAAAAGCGTTGGCTTTTGTAAACTGTCTAGGAAATTATCAGTCAAGTACCGATTTGGGAGACTGCGACAAGGAAGACCAAGGTGAATTTGCTACTAGTAAAAGCACGGTGCTTCCCAAAGGAAAGTCAAATCTGTCAAGCGCTGTCACTACCAAAACGAAACGCATACTTAAAAGATACGAGCCCAAAGTGAACAAAAAAAGCACCGAAAATGTAAAACAGTTAGCGAGAAATATGTGTGACGACTCTAATGCTGCAGCTGAGCTGATGAAGTGGTCCAGTCACGATCAGGATAGTGCATTGCGTGCTCGTGGAATTCAGTTGCAGGTGGAAGCACTTATCAAAAAGCATCTGACGGAAGAGAAACAAATCCGAGAGGATAAAGACAAAGCTGAGGCCGAGTTACTAGCGTGCCTTGAAGAATATGACAGGGATGTTGGGACACTGCAAGCCCAGTTGGAGTGCGAGACCGCTGAGTTTGAGGAGGAGAAAAGGCAAATGATAATATTGGAAGAGAATTTCAAAGTGCAACAGGTCTTGTATGAGCAACTGATGGCCGAGAAGCTAGCCGAGTACCAAAGGGAACTCAAGGAGAAAATGTATATATTTGTTTGTAATAGAGCTGCTTTGAGGATTCAGCGATACTGGCGTGCTTACAGGGAGAGAAAACTGGCGAAGAAGAAGCGGAAAGGAAGAAAGGGACAGGGAAAAGCCGGAAGTGGTGGAAAGTCAACGAAGAACTAATCGAATTAACCCGTCGAAATGTGATGATCTCCCCTACCCACCACTGGGGTTCGGGGGTACAAAAAGCGCACGTTTACCTCGAAGAGAAAGGAGTGCAATGACAACTCTCGATGACGTCATTACTAGCAGAACGTTTCCTTGCATTTCCTTCCTAGAGTAGAGCACTCACAATGTACAAATGCAACAGAACTTTTGTTGAAAATCTACATTTGAGAATGTGCTTCCACTGCACCAACCGTTCAACTAACAAGTTTTTGATGATGCCTCTGTAAAATGAACAGAAAATAAATTAAGTGCAATATTGATATTTTTCCATGGTACCGCTTTCACAACAGAGTATCATCATGAATTAATAGGACATTGGGATTTTGGAAGACAGGGCAGATATTTTTAGTAACAGTAACACCAAAAAGAAATAGGTTGATGCCATTTATTAAAATTTCCCAAACATACAGATTGTGAAAAAAATAATAATCAAGAGCACTATCAGCAGTAATGTTACAGAAACAATTTATAATTAGCAAATCAGCTAGAACCAGAAAATGCTGTAAAATACCAGAATGTAAAAAATTGAAATTGTCCGACAACTTCATCAAGAGTGCCCGAGTTATGTCCACCAGGCAAATAAAAATATGTATTTTTTGCTAACTGCTTAATATACTGTAGTAGAAAAATCCTTACGATCAGTCTTCAACTCAATCCAATAAGTACACGACTTGAACCTTCTCTGAACCAAACGATTTAAATCAAAACTCACGTATACAGATTTTAACACCATATCAAATTTGTAATGCAGCTGACAGACAGGCTTTGATAATCAAGAAATATTTTCTTGAATTAACGTACAAAAAATGAATTAAACCTATGTATAAAAACAGGAAGGAAGTCTCCTATAGTGAAAAGTCTGGTGAATCTTTATTCAGCATTTCTCAACACCTACATTAACATGGTAGAAATTATAAAATAAATATATGACAATTTGTAAAAATTACTGATAGATGATTTTGCTAAACTAAATTACCGCTTCAATTATTCCAGCTCTTGCCGTAATCGGAGTGAGTCTCGTCAGAATCCACTGCCTCGTCTCAAAACCGCTCGACACCCTGCATGTGAAGAGAAAGTGAACTTACCGGCGGGTGAAGAAGACATCAGCTTGATGTAGGTTGTCAAGGTCAAGTGCAGGCGACAAACTCGTCCGCTCTCGCACACGGTTGGTCCTGAGCACATCGGAAACAATTTTGTAGCATGTATTGTCACTATTGCCGTTCTTCCAGGAAAAAGCATTGCGACATTTTCAGAACTTTGTCTGCCATATTGTCAAAAAACCCAAAGCACAGTTTGCTTGCATAGTTTGCAAGCTTAGTTCCGTAGTTTACAGAGCTGTTTAAAATTATTGATGTGACTATTTCGAAACGTGACACCAAGTCAAACAGAGACTATTCATTATCCATCAGAAAAAAATTAAACAAAACCTTTATTGTTTGCCACACCTCAATGTTCAGCAAATAAAGCTGGAAAGAGGTTTGACTATATCTCTCTGTTGCGGCAATAAATCTTCAGTCTCTCAACGCTGATTGGGTGGATGTCCAATATGGCAGAAGAAAACTATGTGAATTTTGCAGTGCAATTCTGATAAAACCACGGCTTTTTTGCATACATTGTGCGCGCATACGCCAAAATAAGGCAGTTTCTTCCACCACCAAGGCGGGTTCCCATGCGTATTGCTCTCGCAACTCATCGCCGGCAACAAGTTGCGAGATGATTTGTTTTAACAGCCTGTCACAGTCCTGGATTCCTGCGGCAGAAAATCGCATGGAAGAGTAGACCCGAGTTCTACTTCTGCAACAAAAAATCTTGCCACAGGATGTTTCACTGCTTAGTGCTGGGTGAAAGTCAACTAGAGATGTTTTGCTTCGTATTGGCAGCAACTAAAAAATGAAATCTTGAACCAAATTAGTATGTGAGAGCAAGCAATGTCATTAGTTTAAACTTGGTTAAGCTTTTTTAGCCTGGAAAGTGTTGCGATAGGCTTTAAAATAAACAACTTAAATTTTCAATTCTTACCACCATGGCAAGGAAAAAAAGTACAGGATAAAATCTGGCTTGGGAACCGTTCTGCGATTTTTTCTTGCGGCAGCGACAAAAAATCGCACATGGGAACCCACCTTTAGCAAAATTATGGAGACGTTGGAGAGTTTCGGTTTCCCTGGAACTGAGGTGAATGAATTGCACGGTTACTGTTCGGCTAAGACAGATACAATTATTGGAAGTCAGTGCAGCTTTTAGTATAAATATCAAATAATATCCAAAAGTAAAACTCAAAAACCATAATGCATTGAAAACTATTAAGGAAATTCAGTCTTCTGAACTATCTGGTTTAAAAGATAATCGAGAATAGCTTTTTTATGTAAAAACTACTGAATTCCTAATACTATAACTAAATTCAGTGAATACAGTGCACGTTGTGTCATTATCATAAGTCATTCATTAAATTTCTAGCAAAGAGTGTGTAAGCATCACAAACACAGATTATTTTTTCTTTCTTTTCCTACATTCCAAACTGTTCATTCAAATCACCACTAGACACAGAAATGAAACATTCCACCAAAACATGCAGTGTCAGTTTAATTTGTAATGTAGACGTTTAGACAGACTTAGAAGTTTAGACCGAGCATAATTCCCAGTGAACAACGAACATGCTAGATGCAAAGATACTAGAACCGTTCAGTTAATAAAGTTAACTTTAAATCTACTAAACGACAAAAAAAAAATCACCAGGACCAACATTGCTCGTTAAACAAGACCCGTTTCGCAAACACTCAATTGAAAGCTAGGAGCACACATGTTGGTTAGTGAACAACGGAGGGGAGCGGTCGGCAAATCACAGGCAAGCGAACGGCCGTCTACCTCACTGATGGCGGTGAGGAGCGTGGGGCTGCTAGCAGAGGGAGGCCGGGGGGGTGTCATCACGGTCACTTCAGGCCCCCCCACCGAGTTGGAGTCGTCTTCTCCCACCGCCGACATTGCAGGCAGCGACGAAGTCGGCGATGCGAGCGGATCCTGCAAGCATGTCAATACCAGTCAACGTGTCAAATACAACGCTTCTAGTTAGTCGTGCTAAAGCAAGCATGTGGAACACTTGAAATATGTATTAATTAAAATTGTTAAGGTTTCGAAGGCTTGCGGTGGTTTTTTATTCACACAGCGTTTCGGACGTGATGGCCTGTCCATCTTCAGGCAGTTGCATGTTGGTTGTTATACGATATGATAACTGAATAGTATTAACCACATACAATCAGCTAGGGAATGCTTGCAAAACGAAAATAGATATGACACCGCATCCGAAAGGATGTGCACATAAAAATCCGGGGCAAAGCCGCGAATCATTTTTTAAAATTCAAGGCTACAAAATTTTTCATCATTTTCCACATAAGCATGTATTTTGTTAGTAATAAGATGTTTTCGATTCAGAATTAGTTTTAACATCATGAGTTGAGTAGGCAGGTAGACGATTAGTGCATAGGCAGGTACTAGAAAGTAGGTACTAGCAAACAACTCTATGCAAAGAATGTTATACCTTTACGGTGTTCGATTCAAAAATGCTTGGAAAGAGAGCTAAGTTAGTGAAGCAATTGACTAGCAAGCAAGCGTTCCTAGTTTGACCACATACTTTCCGCGCTTTTTCCTCCGGCATAAGTAATAATTGTTTTATTTTGCTGTAACTTGTAGGTATAATACAGAAGAAAATTTCAGACATTAACAGCA
This sequence comes from Lednia tumana, assembly GCA_003287335.1. Lineage (NCBI taxonomy): Eukaryota > Metazoa > Arthropoda > Insecta > Plecoptera > Nemouridae > Lednia > Lednia tumana. The sequence continues at coordinate 11,082 of QKMV01000564.1, forward strand.
ACAAGTTAGAACAAGTTAGATTTTTAGAGCAGACAAAAGATGTTCACCTCAACTGTTATTTGAACCCGGGTCCTCTCCATGCACGGCCGCATTAAAATTCGACCAAGGAGAACAATGAAGTGGCTATTTTGAATCCATACTATCTCCAATTGATGATCAAGAATGCCAAGGCTAAGAACTGCTTGTACGATTTGGGCGTATATTGCAAAGTCTGGATCGGACTTCAAACCACCAGTAGACAATGAGGCGTATTTTCATGAAACTTTGTAATGACAGGTCTAAATTGCTAGCATTCTAGGCTGTTATGTTCCCTCTATCGTGACATATTGAATAAAGTGTATATTTAAAAACCAAGTCTAGTACCCTGTGTCTCATAAAACTGACATTCCTATCTACGTACTACAGATGTTAAAAGATATAGAACAATTGTTAGAAAATTTTACATCAAATTCTAAACTTTTACTTGGCAAAATTTAAAATATTTTACACTCTGTTGTTTGTCCAACTGGCATGCACATTCTGAAAGAAAATATTCTGTGATTTACTGAAAGTGAACTGGAAGAAAAGAGCAGTTTACATTGAGTGTCTTTTATCAGGCAAACCGCTCTATGTGACGTTAACTTCTAGCCCTGGCATGAGATGAAGAAGTATGTAAAATATCACCTGAGAGTTTGAGTTGTCCAACAGATCTTCTTCGTTAACCTTAGCCTTCTTCGCGTTGGCCGCGGGAGCGGTAATGTCAGTGTGGGACGGCCGCTTCTTTGCGGGCGCAAATTGCTCTTGCGGAGAAGACACGCCGTTTACAGGGGCCAATGTCGGGTTGGTGCTCTGCAACGAACTCTGTGAACAAACATAAAGCAGTGATGTCCTGCTTGGCTTGGCTCACCACTTGTGTCAAGTATTACATGCTTAATTTAGTGTGATGGTAAACGAACCTTTCGCTCTCGCTTCAACAAATGTAAATAATTTTCTGGCAAATACTGATTCAGTTGTTTTCTGGAAAAATAACATTTTGTTAGGTACTATTTATGTAGATCCAGCATATTTCGATAGGAACTACAAGTTCTTGAAATATAGTGTGCATATTCCTTGAAGTGTAGGTACTAAATGTAAAAAATTAAAAAACCGGTGTCACAAGAGTAATTTTACAGGTATTCAGTGGAAAACATCGCAACTTTTGCCCATAGGTTAAATGGCAGATCTTTAAAACCACATCCTTTTTCATCTTGTCTGGAAATATTCCAAAAAAAATACAAGCATCCTAATTTTTGGCAATGAAAGCCAATTTTTTATGAATATTTTAGCCATTTTATAATAAAATGTCACGAAATTAATTACCCATATATTGCACAGTTAAAACTTCCTTAATGGTCATCTCGAATCTTGATGTTAATCTCCAAATTCAAATGGACGACTAGCGTTCCAGAGGCGATCAACGTTGGGGGATTTTTAACGCCACAAGAAAAGCCTTGTCCCCCAACGTTGATTGACCCTGGAATTCCTTGATCACTAGTCGTCCATTGAGTCAAAATAGGTTTGATGGAACTCCAATTTCTTCATAATCAATTATCGGCAGTCACATAAACACAGCAGGGAACAATTTCATCGTATAAAGAGCCAAACATTCACGTATTTGTACTTATTGACTGCAAACAAATTTTAATGATGAATCTACTTTCAGGAGTAATACTTGAGAGGCGGTTTGGAATCTTTTTGGAGTTTCAATCTGCAAGCAAGTTGCTGCCCTTCAAAAGATGTGCAAAAATTGAAGGCTTCTCTGATAAACAATCCTTAATATTAATTTCCTTAGACTCATGTCTTCTTCTGAATCTTAGCACTAGCTTTCAAAAAAACTGTTAATTAACTGGGTATTACTGCCAAGAACTTCTAGCAAACAAACAATTGTTTTGAATCCTTAATATGTCTAGGTAGGCACCTCAGTTCTCACTAGTCATCGTGCGATGCTCACTGATACGGAAGTAATGGTTAAAGTACAAAGCTCAGGAAATTTTAATTTGTCATGGATGACTCGCAATGAGTAAATAAATTCAATTTATTTTGAATTTCAATAAAACCAGTTGTGGCTTACCTTTTAACGTATCTTGCTTCTATTTTCATTCCTTCTTTAAACATCTTAATTTGACCTGCTTGCCGATTCACTGCAAAATTAAAAATTGATAAAACAGAGAACCGCAATGATAAGTACCTACTACTAGGTAACTGTAGTTTACAGCAATCGGCAATACCAACAAAGACAGCCTATAAAGCCGCCGTAAGTCAGAACTCTCCACGCCAAGTCTTCACTTACCGGCATCGGTGAACGACTGGATGTCGAACGTGAGATCGACGTTGAGATTTTCGGTCTTGGCGAAGTCGAGGCCTATGCACCACATGGCACACTCGTGGCCGGGTTCTGTGTCGACGTACGGCAGGCACTCAGGGCTCACATGTGCCAAGTTGATGTGCGTGTTGCGCTCCAGGTTGCCGATCAGGTGCCGCACCTGCCAAGATGTAAAATTACCGGTAATTTAAAAAACGTTTAAATTAACATAATACCTATAGTTTTTTAAAAACTATAGTGCTGAAATTAGTCAGGAGATATGAGTCTCAAAAAAGTAATAACATAATACCTATTACTGAAAACTAAATTGAATCATTGAAAACACATAAAAAAAATTAAATAAATACCGTTTACAAAATAGCACCGGGCATGGACATTATATTTATGTGACGTTACGAGATGAATTTATAAATATAATAGGTACTTAACCAGACAAACAAGTAATTGGCAATAGCTGATGGCAATAGATAGGTACTTAAGCTACAGAGAATCTGCAAAGTTTATGTAGAAATATACCACGTACAAATTTTAAATCCTAGCTTCCTATTATGAGAGATAGTACTCAGTACCAAAGTACTTTGCTTACATCACTCGAACCAATGCTTTAAAAAGCAACTTACCTTTGATTCCACTAGGCCACACCATTCCAGCTGATCCTCCGGGCATAGAGAGCTTGCAAGTAGAACAATAAAATGCCTGTAAAAGCAAGCAAAGATCATCATTTTCTTAAGCATCTTCTTGATATAACTCTATATCTCTCTATCTACATCAATCACCTAGAAACATCAAAGTCAAACAATACAAGTGGCTCAGCCAGGAAATTTGAACTGCAACTCACCGGTATTTGCTAAAGAAGTTTGGCGTTTCGAATAATTTGTCCCAAGTGCATTTCCCCAATATTATTTCTTCTGTCACTTGTAGGCCTTGTTTGAATTCTTCTTGCATTATTGTTCTAGTTGACATTGATACGTTGAATGTGGAATTTTGTTGAGGATAGGCTGGAGTGATTATCGGCATCAAGTGATATCGGTCGGGCACATTCACCTAAGGGAGCATTCGGAATTAATTATCACAAGATTCAACGAGTACCTACTTATTTTGACACAGCTTTCCATAGCCGATCGGTAATCAAATCACACACATCAGGTTTAAAGTTGCCTCACCACCAAGCAAATCTCTACTCGGCTGGTTTGAATGAATAAATCAGCTTTTACAAAATTGATAGTCAGCATTAACCCTGATAAATTTTTCGTATCTAAAATACTTGAGCTTTGTATAATTAAATTTACCCGTGGATCCCACACTGGGAAGCCGAGGGTGCCTGTGTCTGGCTGCTTAAGTAGGACGGGCTTGGGCCAGTTCCACGTAGAGAAGACGAGGAAGAACTTGTGAACTAGGGTGGCAGGAACGGCGTTGGGGTAGAGTTGGCACGTCCGCGCCACCAACATCGCCCATGACACGCCACCAAGGTAACCTAGGGAATTGCTGTAGATGCCGTGCTCTGCACAACAGAAAACGAATTACACATGACGATCGACAAGAATTACAAAATACGAAAAATTAGAATAAGTCACTTACTTTTTGCCCACAGTTTAATAGCTCTTAATGCTAGCCGGAAGTTTTCTATATCTGGAACTAAGCTAAGAATCTCGTCCGTAACTCGGCATCCGTTTAAGCTTCGTACGCACTTTTGATCTAAGTTCTTTAATAGGCAGTCATCCCTCAAATCCTGCAACCAATGCGGTTATTAAAGGCAAGACTGACTAGTTATACATACATACTAGTTATACATTATTGCAAGCCTTTAAAGAGTGGTATGAAAAACAAGTATCGCTAACCATATCATCAGGAATTTCTTTCAGTGCCAATCGAGCGAACAGTAAATCAATTTCAATGCCGTCAAAGTCCATTTTGATGACAGGAACGAAAGCCTCTTCAACCGCACGCAGATCGGTTACCTCCTTTTGCGTCTTGAGCAGCTCAAAGAATGACGTAAAGTAGTCTGTGCGGTCAATGTGTCGCGGCGCCACACACAGGGCATCTATGTCAGCGCCCTGTAAACAAGTAACGGAATTTAACGCACGTTCTTAACGTAGCGCTACAGATTATAGGAATGTTTGTCAGAAGAACAAGTTTAGAGTCAATCGTTTGCCAGATAAGTTGATCATCCACCGATTTCGGCAGGTGTAGCACATATTTTAGACGAAAATGCCGACGGAGCAAAATTTCGGTAGTGCAGCCGCTCATATGCCTACATATACCTTGCACACACATCTAGGTACCTACCTATTCAATGTGCAATACACATAACAACAAACAGCATTTAGCAGGTCTACCTTATCTGTCCTGTCCTGTGCATTAGGATACCGTCATCTCTACATTTGAAGAAGGCAGACCCCAAAAGGTCAACACTTCATATTTTTCTGCTTTTGCAATTTTTTCTTTTGGTAAGGTGCACTCCTTTCTTCTTCTATCCACACAAAATAAGTATTCCAGCCTTTTGGCACTCTGAATCTAAATTAAGAAGTAGATCATGAACTTATAGATACCTTGTGGTGAACGCCGAGCCGGTAGGAGCCGAAAGTGTAAATCTTTCCACCAACTTGCTCTGCCACATTGACCGGCATGTTGCGTCTGACGCTGACTTCGCAGATCCACTCCTTTACTAGGTGGTTTAGCTTGCTCAATATCTCCATCCTAAAGTGAATGTACAAATACTTTAGTATGCAGTGTAAACAAAAATCAAATACTGAAAGTTACTACAGTTAGAGCATAGTTGGGCAACGAACTGTTAAAAAGATTAACTACGTGCACACTCATACATCTTTAGTGAACTTTGAACATAACACATTCTTGTTTTAGTTGGTGAACGTTTTTTGGTTTAACTGCGTTCATATTTTCTCCGAACTGTCAAAAAGTTTGTAGTTCCTTTTTTATTGGTGTATTGTTTCTATTTATATTGTGGCAAGGTTGGCAGCAGAACTGTGAACGATTATAACAAAAGGAACACGTTACTAGCACCGTGTTAATTTTCTTAGTAACTTGTTCGTTAACAAACTAACATTTTAACTATCTTAACGTTTACAAGTTTCATTACATTTCCGTCAACTTAAACGTGCTTTAAGTTAGTTTTATATGTTCGTTTTGAAAAAGTTATTTTTTAATTTCTTATCTATCTGTACTCTCACCTGCCCACCTGGACCGTTGATCATTGAACATTAAGTACGATTTTTGGCCTCTCAGGATGTGAAGTCAAGATTTGTTAAGCCTGTCAGAGGGAATGCTTGCCCAATAGGCATGGTGACTTCAATGGTGTATTTATTTTTAGATTAAAAGCAAAACTCCAAGTCATGTCAACACTGAGCAGTGAGCAAACAGTCTTTTTGTACTCATCAGGGCGAATGGGGCACAATGGACAGTGAAATCCCCCCCCCCCCCCGTTTAATTATCGAAATCAAGCATCTTGGTTACAAGGCAAGATGGCAAGATGAGGCGGATACCACCACTAGCCAGTAAAAAGGAGGTAAATAAAAAAAAACTCAATGTTTTGATAAACATGCCAGGTTAGTGGGTTCCTTAATTCAGTTCTGAGCTAAGGTATCATGCTCTTTCCTGAGGACTATAAATACACAAGATGCAATTGAAGACATAACACCCGCAGGAAGCGTTTTTAGTACCATAGCTGTATGCAACATGAACAAAAACTAATTACCGGTGGTTAAGCTCTTCATCTGTTTCAAAGACATTGTACGGCTTCAGACACTCTTTGAGCTCGTTCGTACGCAAATTGTCGAGATTTTTAGGCCCTGCGAAGCTTATGGCTGACGTCATGCCAAGCGTCTTCAGGTTTGCATCCGAGCTCAGCATTTGTTGTTGCTGTTGCTGTCTTTGCTGCTGAACCAAAAGCGGCGAAGACCACATTCTGAAACTAGCAGCAGAATTTGTGTTCGTCAGAAGCAGAGGCACCGGTACTTCGGTAGGTGCCGTTGAGTGTCGATTTTAGAATGGTAGATAGGTTCTCCAACAAAATCCTGAACACCCTAGGTCCCACCATAGATAATAACTAATAAAGAATACAATAACCAGCTTACTGAGTTTCCTTTCAGTGGTGTCAGTCCAAACATATTCTTTTGCAAATCTTGTGTTAAGTACTTAGTAGAATTTTTGGTTTAAGCTTGTTGTGGAAAGTTCCTAGAAGTTGAATCCATCTGAAATAAAAAAAATATATTGTACTCTAAAGAAAGGTGCAGTTTTTTAATAAATGTGGCATAATTGACCAATCGAAGGCCCCTTACAATCGCTAAATGACAACATGTCATTACCTTGCCCTACGTCTGTCAGACATTTAAAATAATACCATTTCACAAGTCTCCATTAGAAATTATTGCTAGCGCCAGTCTTTAAATACGCTGACTCAACTAGACTACGTGCAAGATTTTACTACAAGAGATATGAGATATAGCTTCAAGATACTAGATAGCTCATTCACCCCATTTTTTCCAATAACCTAATGTTCTACCAGCCCCAAACAATCGTATGTTTTAAGTTAATATTGCATACCAAGTCACTATCATGACACGATACGTGCTTTTAAAATTTCATATTTAGTCGGCAAATTAAATACTTTATATCTTCTTGAATAAGTCTCGTCTGAGGGCTTGGTCATATTAGGCCTATACTTCCTAGGATCAAGCCATTGAGATTGGCTTGGGTCTGAGCGACTGGGCTGAAACTGTAAGTCCTTGCAATATCCACTAGTTATAGCAGGCATATAGAAACAAGCCAAGACGATACGTACATTTGAATTCTTTGTCGAAAATTTGGATGCGAAATCAAGGTGAAATTGTGTTGTAATTTTAATCAAAATATTCACTAACACCAAAGATAATGCCAATATGGCGGTCGGTTGACTGACGTGACCTCTGAATCCATCGACTCTGGATACTGAAACAGAGCGGGGTCATTCAAAACGAGTAGTCTCACGTGCGCAAATCAAAATCCAGCTCGTGTAGGTTTCCAGCATTACATAACACAAGTGGAAGTGACACGAACAATTTTCAGTTTTATTTGGTTTTAATTAATACACTTTTCACAAATTATTTTACCCTCTACTCTTTCAGATAATGGCTGATAAGCCCTAACTAATTTGGCCAACACAGCCATATTAGCACAAAAGAAGGCAATCCCTTGAAGCCACACATAAATGAAAGTATCAAGCCCTCTAAACTCTAGCCAATACGCTGGCAGCAGCCATGCAAGCTGTGCTCCAAACCACAGCAATGACAATATACTAGCTTGACGAATTGATAAGTTGAGTTGCGGAAGGCATGGAGGTATTAGCGACACAAACCAAACAAAATATTGAGAAGTCAATACAGGATTGTAAGCCACAATTACAATTGACTGTGCAAGAAAACAGAAATGCAAATGTTTTCTTTTCCCATACTTCAATGAGATTGCTACCAACAAGACCATTTGTGGTAAGAAAGTTAAGACTCTCTGCCAAAGACCCGAGGTTACTTCGGAGCTTAAGTACAAGAGATAGAAATATACTGAGAAGTTGTGGCGAATGTCACGCCTTGTCAGGTGGTACAGCAAGCTCTCATGCAGGAAATCAAATCCATACAACAAATAAAATCCCAGCATCAATGAAATCAAAGTAAGGATGCACGACGCTACCAGCCAACACTGATCTTTGTTGGGCTTAAAAAACTTGATAACCCTCTTCAAAGGACTCGCTTGGGTTTCAGCTTTCTCCATAAGAAAAGGTGTATGCATTGCTAGATACAGGGGAAGACTGAACACAATCGGGTACAGTCGAACATGAATGGCCAGTGCGTGCACAATACCAGCCAAAACTAGACTACGATTTTCCTGTACTAAAAGCAGGGTACCAAAGACTAAGGCAGCAGATATCGAGTCTGCATTACCACGAGTTGCTATAATGATGGCTAGTGGATTGTAAAGCCATGCAGTGCTGCAACGAACTGCCACTGCCTCCAGTTGTCCCTGGGAGAGTACCAACCGCCTGATGAGAAGGCCAACTCCAATATCAACTATGGAAAATAGAAGCTTTCCCCAAGCAGAGTGAAACAAAATGTTTGGAATCAACACAGCAGCAAGGAGAGGTGTGTAACGGTACGTATGTCGCTTGTACGGAGAGTCTCCTGACAACATGTGGCGAGCGGCATCCGTGAATACGCGATAGTCAATATCTGTGTATGGCACTAGCGATAGTTTGTCTTGTATTTCACCATAGATTATAAGGAAAATTCGTATACACAATGCAAATATGCAATGGGTTTTTATGCCTGCCATGGTTGATTATGATTATTTTACAACCAATTACTGCCTTTTGAGTGGTAACAATTTGTTAGTCTGAAGGTATCAAGTCACACCTACAAATTTACAATTTTATTCACTAACTTGCCTCACCCACTAGGGTGTCAAGAAAACTAGGGTAACTGCAAAGACTACGGATTACATTACGAGACCAGAGAATTCTTTGACTAGAGACGAGTTCCAGCCTTGCGTGCAGCAAGTTCAAGACACTGCTTCAGTAGGAGAAACTCCCGTTCACACTCTGACTTCTTCACGTTGTCGGAAGCGATCACGCAGGCAGCGTATACGGCAGCGGGCGCTTGACAGGCGGCCAGTAGTTCGGGATAACGACCAAGGCGAGCACGAGCTTTGCGCACCGAGTCCATCACACCTGCTCCAGTAAATAGCATTATTATTTCAACACAAATGCATTACTTTTGTCTATGATTGGCAATTGAGTCATCAAGCTCCCAGGGACTGAAATTTATTTCTGACAACTTACGCCAGCTCTGTTGAAACACTCAAAACTCTATCTCGATGCTGGTTGTGGTGGTTCCGGATAATCACGAATAAAGATGTCATACAACGGCCGGCTGAACAGAACCAATAAACTGCCAGTCACAAATATTCCGGAGAACAGTCTAGGGTTACGTTGTATCCAAGGAAGGTCCTTTAATACGGCACGTCTTCGAACAGGACCCGAATTTCTTTCCATTAGTCTCGCTTTCACTAATTACTAGGCTTCTTCTGAAAAATACATAAGAAATTGTATCAACACCATGCAAAAAATCATCCCCAGACATAGAGTAGGAGACCTGTTATTATATATACACTTTATAGAAACACAGGCGGTAGAGCGGTCTGTCCACACCATAAAATTGATTAGATCGTACAAAGGAGCGTCTGAACAGAAATGGGTGAAATTATGACACAATAATTGCAGATTGAATGTAATGTAAATATCTTGCTTGGCCATTTTACCGACTGGACGTTTTACAGGCGAGCATTGCACTGATGGAGACATTTTTACTAATGATAGAACTTTTTACATATATTTAGGTACACCTTTTTGACCCGTTTATCATATTATTATAATTGTTCTATAGCTTTACAAGCCTAACCGCAGTGTAAACCGACGGTCAAGTCGGAGACATTCTAAGCTTCTAGATTGTTGAGTGAGCTGCATATTAAGATTGAAAAATTTGGTGTTCCACCCTTCACCAAAGGTTATTTTGGTAAAACCTCTCCTGCATCAACAACCCTACTCACGCGCAGTCTTACATTAACATTTCATAGCATTCGGGTAGGTACACAATGTTTTGCCCCTATGCAATGCCTTTAATAGGCAAACACCAGTAAACCATTTAAAAAATCTAGTTTAAAGAGGAAAGATCCCATCGACTGAAATCGGTGTAGCGCCTTCGCATAGGGAGCCGCATAAGAACGTTGATCAGACCTCAAAAAAACAAGGGAGTCACAATGGACGACTAGCGTTCCAGAGGCGATCAACATTGGGGGATTTTTAACGCCATAAGAAAAGCATTGTCCCCCA